>PVLD010009165.1:0-78780 GCA_004027595.1 Dinomys branickii | reverse complement strand
AAATATGCCTCAAATTCATCTGGAACCAGAAGAGACCCAGAATAGCAAAAGCAATCCTGGGCAATAAGGACAAGTCAGGTGGAATCACAATCCCTGACCTGAAATTATACTACAAAGCAACTGTAATAAAATCAACCTGGTACTGGCTAAAAAACAGACCTGAGGATCAATGGAACAGACTGGAAGATGCAGCCACAACAAAAAACCCACTCAGCTACCTAATATTTGACAAAGGGGTCAACCAAACCCACTGGAAAAGAGAAGGCCTGTTTAATAAATGGTGCTGGAAAAACTGGCTTGCCTCTTGCCGAAAACTGAAAATAGACCCCAGTCTATCACCATGCACCAAACTCAGGTCAAAATGGATCATAGACCTCAACATTAAAACAGAAACTCTAAACCTATTGGAAGAGAAAGTAGGTAAAAATCTTGAAGACACAGGAGTAGGCAGAGAGTTCACGAACAAAAATGAAGCTGCAAGGGAAACACTTTAAAGAATCAATAATTGGGACCTCATCCTACTGAAAAGTTTTTGTACATCTAAAGAAATCACCAGCAAAGTAAAAAGAAAACCCACAAATTGGGAAAAAATCCTATCTGGCTGTCCCTCAGACAAAGGTCTTCTATCTAGAACATACAAAGAATTAAAAAACATGTACCTGTCCAAATTCAAAGACCCAATCCAGACATGGGCATCTGAGATGAATACACAATTCTCAGACAAAGAAATACAAATGGCAAGTAAATATATGAGAAAATGTTCCACATCCTTAGTCATTCGAGAAATGCAAATAAAAACAACATCGAGATTTCATCTCTCTCCAGTTAAGACTGGCCAATATGAAAAAGTCATCCAATAACAGATGCTGGTGAGGCTGTGGAGAAGTAGGGACTCTATTACACTGCTGGTGGGAATGCAGACTGGTGCAACCACTGTGGAGAGCCGTTTGGAGATTTCTCAGCAAACTAGGTCTAGAGGTTCCATTCAAACCAGCTATTCCTCTTCTGGGTATTTTCCCAGAAGATCCGAAGACATATCGCTCTGATATATGTGCACCCATGTTTATAGCAGCACAACTTGTAATAGCTAAAATGTGGAAGCAACCCAAGTATCCATGCACAGAAGACTGGATTAAAAAATTGTGGCATTTTTATATAATGGAATATTATTCAGCTATAAAGAAAAACAGTTTTGGAACTTTGTAGGCAAGCGGTCAAAACTGGAGTCCATACTCATAAGTGAAATAAATCAGCGATACATGTGCAGGCAACGCATTGTATCACTGGTGTAAGAACCCGAGCGTGGGAATATAAACTAAGAGACATGAAGGAAATCTGTTCAAAAACAAAGAACAGATGGGACGAGGGAAAGGAGAAAAGAAGGAGACAGAAATGTATGTATGTATATATGAATATACATATATGCAGGAGGGCTAACATGGTTCTACTATTGTATTATATCACTTAATGGTAAGGAATAATTGATGACGGGTTATTTGATCAATATTGTATGTCTGTATGTATTATCCTGAACACACACTTCGAAGATATCAATATGCAAAGCAGCAACTATTGGTGTTTTGTTGTTGTTGTTGTTGTTGTTGTTTGCCTGTTTTGTTTTCTGTCTTTGGATGTTTGGTTTTTTTGTTTTTATGTTGTTGAGAGGATTAATGGTCTGACCAGTTTTGCATGTCTGTATATGGGTTCACATATTTACACTTCGAAGATATCAATGGATAAAGCAATAACCACTGTTGAGACCATGTCACCTTGTCTATAGATCAGTTGTGATTGTACTATTTTTTATGCTAATTGGTGTCTGTTTGTTAATATGTTTTTGTACTTTTATTCTTTTTTTAAATAAAAAAAATATTTAAAAAAATATATATGTGTGGGGGTCAAGGAACAGGGACATCTGCCTCCCAGATTATCAGCGGTTCTTTGTAAACGTTGGGGGACAGGGCCTACATGAAGTCCACCTGCACATGGCTCTGTAGGAGAAAAGGAATGTTCTGCCATGGGGATGAAGGAGAGGGCCTCTGTGTCTCCTCCGACCTCTGTCAGCCCTGCTCAGATGTGCCACATGTCTTCTGTGGGTCCCACACTGTAAACCCTCCATACAGTCTCCTTCACACCCGTCTCTGAGTCACAGCTGCCAGGCGCTTCATGACACACAGGTCCGACCTGTCACCCTGCTGAGACAGGACAGTCACTCCTAACGAGGCCCAGCCTGGCTCACGTGACATGGGAGACCCTTGCTGTCCCATGTCCTTTGTCTCCACTTCCTCCTGGGCCACAGTGTGCTGGCTCACCTTTGCCCTTGCACGCCAGCACATTCACCGGTGCCTGAGGCCCGCCTCCTAGGACTGTCCTTTCCCTCCCCTCCAGGGTCCTCTAATCAGGGAACTGTGTCTTTCCAAGGTCAGCTCTGAGCTCACTCAGGAAGCCTCCCAAGCATGACATCCTCCCTCTGCCAGAGAAAGTTCCAGCCTTCCCAGATAGCACACGGCTTCTGCAGCCTCCAGAGGTCTTCGCACAGCAGATGTGGCTGCCCTGCCACTGCGTCTCCACAACTACACGTGAAGCCCCAAGGCATTTGGAGACCTGGCCTGGGGGTGGGGAGGTCATGACAAGGGCGCTGTTCCCTGGAGAGAGGCAGAGCTGGCCCTATCCCAGCTTGCTGCTACGGGAGGACACAGCCAGCAGTCAGTTGGTGCACTCCAGGACCAGGCCTGAGCAGAACTGGCTGGCACTATCCCAGGATCCACGCTGCCTGGGCTCAGAGCTGTGAGAAACTCTCTGTAGTTCGAGCCAGGACTGCAGGGCTTTGCTATAACAGCCTGAGCTACGACAGTGGGGAAGGCCTCGTGGGCCCACATCCCCAGCACCTCTCTCTGCAGAGCATCTCTCCCTGCGGAGCTCTCGGTTGGTTAATCTGTCCTTAAGAAACAATGAGCATACTTTGCTGTGTGTGTCTCTCTGAGACAGGGTCTCGCTCTGTAGCCCAGGCTGGCCTTGAGCTGAAGCAAGCCTCCCGAGTACTGGGATCACAGGCATGCACCACCATGCCCACCTCAACAGATTTGACTACTTGCCCAGCGGATGGTTTACTTGAAAACAGCGCTGGTCACTTGATGCTGGAGGAGGCAGGGCAGGCGAGTTTCTGGAAGATCCCTGGACTCATAGCAAGGTGGCACCGCTCAGTCAGTGCTAGGGGCATGGCGGCATTATAACTTGACGCTCGGCTCCCAAGTCTCACAAAAGATAGCGCGGTGTTTCACTGATTGGAAAGAACACAAGCAGAAGGGTCCAACCCAAAGGCTACGTTTGGAAAGCAAAGTCTTCATGAAAAAACTTGACTGTTAAAGGCGTCCCAAGAGGGAATGACAGAAAGAGCAGCGGGCAGTGCAGGCCACAGGGGGTGCCGAGGGCGGTCACTCCTCCTCCGCCCCTTCCCTAGAGGGGCCCCGCAGCCCCGCAGCATCCACACACACCCAGCTCCGAGTGCACACCCCACTCCTCTAGTTCCCAGCTCAGGGACATTAGGCCCATTGCTAATCCTTCCACGCCTCAGCTGCTCATCCTCACCCTGTTCTTGGAACTATGGGGAGGAGTCAGGGAGTTAAGCCATGTAGATGCTGCTTGGCGAAGGGAGTAAGAAATAAACTCTTTACACGATAACCAGTGACGCCCAGTGAGGCTCTTGGAAGTAGGCAGAACAATGTGCAAAAAGGCGACCCCTAGACTGTGATGCACTCCAAGGCCAGCAAGAGGTGGTGCCTGGCACAGCACTCCTTCCAGCAGCTACCTTCCGAGGGCCCAGCATCCCGAGCTGAGGCAGTCCTCCAGGCCCTGCATCCAGATGCAGGCTTTGCACACAGCCCGGCCCTCGCCCTGTCACCACAGTGGTGCCACACTCTTGATGGAGCCCATGGCTTCTCGCACCACTCCAGTGCTCTGGACAAAGTCCTCACTGCCGCCCAGTGCAGCTCAGCTCAGACCACCTCCAGCTTTGGCCCCCTCCTGAGCGGTGGCCTCTGCACTCAACCCCACCGCCCTCCAAGTCAGAAGTCCCAACGAATCCCACTCAATGTCACCTCTCCTAGGAGCAGGAGTGTCACTCAGCTCCCCCAGTCTCCCACAGGGGTGCTTAGCCTGCACAAAAGAATTCAGAGTGCCTGGGGCCAGGCTGGGACCATGGGGTTCCCCGGCCCTGGGAGGTGGTGGGGATGTGGACACGGGGAGGTTGGATAGCCGCTGTCCACAGCAGCTGAGGAGCCTTCCACCCAGTGACTGACCCTGCCTGGGCTCCCCTTCCTGTCCAGGTGACCTCTAGCGCCTGCCCAGTCACATCCTGGGACCAGCTCAGGGGCCATCTCTCCTCCCCAGCCCGTCAGCCACCTGAGCAAGTTCCACTTAAACTCGCCATACCTTCACCGCATTGCACACCCGGCTCCTCCTCTCACAGCCCACAGCTCTTCACCTGGCCCCAATGCCAAGTTTTATGAGGTGACCCCTTCTCGCCTTTCATGACCCAGCACCTCTTGCCCACAGGACTGCACTGATCACACCCCCTCCTCACCTCTCTCTTCACCACATGCATCCAGGGCGATTCTTTAAACACATGCTAAGTATTTCCAACCTCATAGTCCTGTATCCAGCAGATAGAAAGAATATTAAGAACTCAGCAGTAAGAAAAACAAAAGCAGTGAAAATAAAAGCCATAGACCCAAATGATACTGACAGAGCAGACAAGAAGGTAGTGAATACACGCAGGAAATGACATCCAACATTGTGACCAAACCGCAGAAATGCAAACTAAAGCTGTGCTGAGGCCCCACTGAGCTATCAGAATGAATAAAATAAAAAATGCTACCAATGCACAACTCTGACGGGGCGATGGGGCACTCGCGCCATCCTGCAGGTGGAGCGGGTAAAACTCCCCACCTCCTGTACAGCCAGATGTAGTCTCGGCGGACATTCAGCACTCTTAATTCCTGGGCAGTTACCTCAGAGAAAGGAAAACCTCTGTTGCCACGTAAACCCAAACACCGATTCGTGTAGCAGCTTTGTTCAGAACCCTGCAGCTAGAGAAACCCAAGCAAATGTCCCTCAAGGGTGGCTGGACAGACACTCTGTGGTCAAACCTGCAGTGGCCCTTGTGCAGTGGTGGAGAGGAGGGGCCATAGATGCCTACCAGGTTGGGCACCTCGGAAAAGTGTCAGTGGAGGGCAGGAAGCCAGCCGCCAAGAGTCATGTACTATGTGCCCTCCCACTTCAGTGGCAATCTAGAAAGGCAACATCATCTGCGGCCTTCCTGAAAGGACACAACCATAGCAATGGAGAGCAGGCCTGAGGCCACCAGGTGTCAGGAGGGCGTCTGTGACTCTCCAGGTGTGGGGAGGACAGGAGTGCTCAGGGTCCTCTCGGTGGCAGCCGTGGTGCAAATCTGTATTTGTTCTCCAAGTCACAGAACTGTACATGACAAAGTCAATTTTACCACTTGACAATTTAAAAAATAAACGCAGTGGAAAGAGCAGTGAACCCGCGCAGGCTCCTTCTCAACATCCCCAGCACAGAGAGACACCAGGCCCTCCACGGCCCAGGGGTCCGTAGCAGGCGCGGCCCCCGGGGCACCCCAGACCCCATCTCTAACTCTGCCTTCTGCGACTCTGCCTTTCTCCAAAACTTCTGAAACCCACTCCAAGCTTTATGGTTCTGCTCAAACCCAACTCCTGGCACAGGCCTTTTCTAACTGGCTGTCACACAGTGGCCTGTACCTGGAGCTTGTCATGGTCACTGCTGAGTGACACCACACCCTGGATTGGGTCTACGGCTTTCAGACCCTAAGACCTAAGAGGCAGGGACCTTGTCTGTGCTGCCACCGGCCGGCTTCCTGCGTCTAGGATGTCACCTACCACAGGATAAGAACTGGGTGAGGATTTGAGGAACGAATGAGTGAACAAACCCAGGAGACTGCTGCTCAGTAATACCCGCCCCTGGAGCCTGAAGCTGCACCTCAGCTCAAACATTCACGTCACCCAGCACAGCAGCTGCCCACTCTGCCCCTGAGTAAAGCTGCCCCAGCTCGGAATACGTAGCTCTTTGCCTGCAGCTCAACGCCCCTTGCAAGCACAGCCTCCTGGAGCCGGGGAGGCAAGGGGCGCGAGACGAGCCGCGTGTGCTGTGGGGCTTGTCTTGGGAGGGTCCCTCGGCCTGTGAGCCAGCGGAGCGCCACCACTGTAGGCAAGGAGGCTGGGGCGAGGCAAACCGACAACGCCGCCTAAGCGCCTATAGTGCCTTTCCCTGGAGAATGAAAAGTGAGCGTCTCAGGTGCCAGGGCCCCTGAGCAGGCCCTCAGTGGACCCCTGTGCGGCCCTTAGGCCAGCCCTTCGAGACTCATTCTCACAGGCGACAGCACTGAACACAGGCTCAGGGGCAAACCCAGTGCCGGACAGTGGCAGGAATGTCAGTACTTTAAGTCTGCACAGTCCCAGCCCCATGGACAGTGTGCACCCACTCCCACTGAGGAGCCCTTCAGAGAGCGGCAGAGACCAGGGGAACAGCAAGGCCCCCGCCTTCCAGCCACCAGCCACGAGGCATCTGTCCTGTGACACTGCTGGCCCAGAGGCGTCCACACCCATGGCCTCCTTCATGTCCAGTGTCCCTCGAACGCTGCAGTGCATCCTGAGGGCTGAGAGCTGTTCAGGGGAACAGAGCCCCACTAGCTCCCAGCAGAAAGATGGCGAGAGGCCCAGCTGGCCGGCCAGCTGGGCGCAACAGCCCCTGCGAGGCAGAGCATAGCAAGACACGGACAATGGCAGGCAGCGTCTCTTTCCTGGTCTTTTAGCCTTCTGCAGGTCATAAGTATGGGATACTGCTCAGCACTGCACACACCAAAGCTGCACAGGCACTCTGGGGGAGTGAGCATTTTCAAGGGTATTTTCAGCTGTACGTGATTTTTAGAATCCAAAGAGCACATCAGATGCAGCCCTGCCGCACCCTGGCTTCCTCTCGGGTTTTCTCTTCTTGATGAATAAGCAAGAAATCCGAGACCTGGAAGGGAAGTGAAGGTTGCAAAGTTCCACTCTTTGCTGCTTTGAGCGTGTGGTGGGGGCCTCCCCTCCGCAGCTCCAGTTCCAGCAGCCTCTCCAGCTTATCTGGAGCTGCTCCGCGGAGGCTTCCAGCTCTGCTGCTGGCCCTGCCCTCCAGCCCTGCAGAATAAGGATGGCGCCTCTTCCCTAGGACACTCACGTTCAAAGTCTGTGCAGGGATGATACTTCCTTGATGTTCAAAGCGTTAAGTATCTGCACCGTGCTTTCAAGCAATCACCTGACGGTCTTTATTTCTGGGTCACTGTTTCTGCTCAGCCGAAAGAATGTCATCCCCCTCCCCAAAATACAGCTCTACCAATTAACCAAGCCCAGTGTTTTCACTGCTGCATCCTGAAAATGTGTGTCTGAGCTGGGAGGACAAAGACCAGAGCCACGTGCTGTGTGACCAGGGCTCTTACAGTGGCACAGATGGGGTGCCAGCCATGTGAGGAGGGAGAACAAGCTGGGCCCATTTTCTGGTCAACTCGAGTCAAATGCTGTTTGCCCCCAGCCCAGGGGGAGATGGCCAGCTCTCACACTCGGCCAGCTAATTGGCCTCCACATCTCTGAGGCTTGCCCAGTGTCCCAGAAGCCCTCACTTGTCTTCTGCACTTCAAAGACTCCCTGGAGGTAGGGGTAACTAAATTCGGGACCCCTCAAAGTTCTCAAATGAAGGTTTTTTTTTTTTAAGAATTCATTAATAATAATACAATTTCAGAAGCCCAACACAAGGGGGCTTGGTTTCCATTTCTTGTTATCTTTCAACTTATGAAATGACATGAAAAACATTCCCCATTTCTCAGCTCTGCAAGGAGGAGCTGGGTCTGAAGGTCCACAGGGCCCCTTCCAACCCAGGGCGCACTGCACCCCAGCTATCCAGACAGCTGTCCGGACAATAACCTGGGAGCCACAGTAACCTGGAGCCACACCAACCCAGTCGAGCGAGCTGTCTCAGAGCCAGGGCATGATCTCTGGAACAAAGAGATGCATACAAGGAGGCAGGGCTCCAGCCCTAGCGCCACACGGTCCGCCTTGTGCTGCCACCCAGAATGCCACCTGTGTGGCTTGCACACCAGCCTTAGCTTTCACTGGGAGGACAATCTCTGGTCCCCAGCAAGTCACTTGGCCTCAGCCAGCCTTGGTTTTCACCTCTGCAGAGTGGAGCAAATACTGCCCCTCCCAGGGGGCAGGGGAAAGTGTAATGATTCGAGTGTGTGTGAAGCGTGGGCACCCAGGGCACCCGGGCTGCATGCCCCTGTACACAAGCACCTGTCCGTATCAAATCCACTCCCTCACCAGACTCTGATCCCCAAGCTCATCACAAGCCAGAGCGCAGACAGCCAGAGCGGCAAGGGCTCTGAAAACCAGCCCCCCCACCTTCCTCCCTCTGTGACTAGCAAGGGAACTGAGGCTGGAGGGCTCGGTGCTTCGCTGGGGACCTCCATATTCTTCACTAGCAAAGCCTGGCCCAAGGTACAGGGTAGCGGAGGGTCACAAGGGTCACATAAGACACAGAACACTATGGATGCTCTACTCTCCCCCTCAAAACTGGGGCCCCCATATAACACCAAACTCTCATAAATAAAAATAGCAGATCTTTTTATTTATGTAAATTTTAAAGGGTTACAGGAGAGAGGTGGTGCCACAGCCTGTCTATAAATGCCAGGGTCCTCTGAATTTCCTATGAAATACAGGTCCGCGTATCCTATGTGCAGCTACGCGGAGCCCTGCATCCACTCCCACTTCTCTTTTCTGTGTGCACCTTAAGGCAGATATACTTGCACGGGGCCTTTTTTGAACAAGGAGAGAAGTTTCATGTGCAGCAATTGCTCACACCTCATTAAATACCAACAAGAAAACCATCACTCCTGTGCCATCCACCCATCACACAACAGAATCCTTCACCCACCGTAGAGCCCCGGCCTGGACCACTCAGGAAAGGGCCCAATTCATCAGGACACATTGATAACTCAAAGGTCAGGGGACCCTCCCCCCAACATGATCAAAATGCCTGAGGCTATTCAGGAATCTCTGGAGACTCTTCAGCCTGGAGTTCTTGAGATCCAGCTCCAAGGGCCAGCCCAGACAATGCAAGGAGGGGCCTGGTTTGTGGCTTGCTCCAGAGACCTCAGACCAGTTACACTGGCTGGCTCCCCAGGTGCTGAGCCTGGCAGACAGCATTCATCTTCAGGGAGCCCTGACAGCCAGCGGCACCGGGCACGTTCTGCGTGCAGCTCCTCCTGAGTGATCCCCAGCCAGCAGTGTCCACCAGAACTCGGAGGGTCCCAACTCAAGATACAGAGCTTCATAGTGTGCTGAGCTTAGGACCAGAAAGGGAGGCTGCAGGCCTGCAGCACCCACTGCCTGGAGCCATCCTGACAACCCTCAGCCTACGGCTGTTTCCCAGCCTGCCCCAACACCCCCCAACCTTGGGCTCACCTCCCAGTTCTGAAGGTTCCACCAGGTGGGATGATGCTCAGTAGCAGGTGACAGCTTAGTGATTCATCAGGGGGACCTGGCACTGTGGCCATCCCAGGTGGCAGGAACTTTAAAAGAGCCCTCTTTTCTCTGAAGATGCCTCCTCCTCCTCCTCGTCTTCCTCCTCCCTCAGCTCAGCCCTCCTCCTCTGTAGTACTACAGGGGCATGTGCTTTGTGCTCTGTTTGGAGGAGGAGAGTGTGGCAGTTTATTGGAAGGAGGAAAGAACAGTCTGCTGTGCCCTGCTACATGCTCACACCTAGCACAAGAGGGGTGGGGAGGGAAGGAGAGAGAGAGAGAGAGAGAGAGAGAGAGAGAGAGAGAGAGAGAGGTACCAGGAAATGATTAACCCTTGTGCTCCGGCTCAGCTACAAGGGAAACAATACACTTAACCAATGGAGTGCCAGCCCAAGACATTACATCATCTGCCAGCACCATCATTGGCTAAGAATTCCTAGAAGGAGAAATCCTGCTTGCAGGTGCTTAACCGTTTCACCATCACAGCAAAGAGATCTGCTGTAGGTCAGTGGATCCTGAACTCGCTCTTATCAGAAGCAGCCAGTGTGCTTTTCACACATGGAGACTGTCATGCTCCACCCCAGACCTTCAGATGGGTGGCGTCAGTAATACAAACAGTGTACTCAGAACCTCCTCCTCTCCAAAAGAGCATTCATACTGCGCCCAGCACTTCACCTCTGCACAGATTTCCTGCTCTGAGCAGTGGGCATGCCTGACCCGATCCCGCAAGCTCAAAAAGGAAGGCTCAGCTTTTAATTGCTTCCAGGATTATAGAAAACGTAGGCGCTTTCCACAAGTTGGAAAATGCGGTGCACTGTGAGGAGCTGGCCATGAGACTGAGAGTTTGAGGAGAACCGCTCACCCTCTGCTTCAATTGCAGATCTCTGCCTCACGATCACTTTTTCCACACCTGGGACAGCTGTCCCTGCCCTATGCGCTGAGGCCCTGCACCTGTGGGCTGCAGGTGCATCTTCAGTGGGCCAGGTCCTTGGATTAGAGCCACATCTGCCTCCTCGCCAAGACATGCCCAGCTCAGTGCCTGCTGTATGCCAGTCCTTATCAACACTGAGGGGAGGGAGGAAGGAAGGGAGTGGGTGAGGCGCTTGTGGAGGGCCAGGGACAAGGACAGGGACAGGGAAGCCAGGAGACCCACAAGAGTAAACTGACCTTGGGTGGTTCACTTTGGGAGGACTCTTGCTTTCCTCATCTGAAAGTGAGGACCACAGCACATGCTTCCTGGGGTAGTCAGAGGGGCATATTGAAGAATGCCCGACTCTGTCTTCTGCAGTCTGTCGCCAGGGATCATCTGTGTTCCTGACCGACACCTAAGGGCTGACAGCTGCTGGGCCCATACTGCCAGGTGTGTGGCTGGTGCCTGACTCCACGGCTACTTGATGGGCATGTCTGAAAGAGGATTTCAAATTTCCACCATGCAGACAGCCTACTCCCCACTGAGCTCCCCCATTATGGGAAAGATGCTCCCACCCTACTAATCTTTTGAGGTGATAGCTACCCAGCTCAAGGACATATTCAGTGGCATTTAGTAGCTTTCACCATGTATACCCACCACCTCTAAGTCATCGTCATCACCCTGAAAGGAAAGCACAACCCATCACCCTTGCTATAGCTTGTGTCTGGATCCCCCCAATGCCTCACGCAGTCATGGAGGTGGGTTCTGGAGTTTGTGACTGATCCATGGTCCAGTGCTGGGATTATGGGTGTGAGTGCTGCAACTGCTCTGGATGGGGGAGCCTGCATACAATACAAGGGAGGGAAAGAGGCTTGCTCGCTCTCTCTCTTCCCCCTTTGTTCTTGTTGCTTTTGCTGTCTTCTGCTGCCATGAACTGCTGCCCTCTGCCATGTGCCACTCTGCCTTGGAGGCAGCTGAGTATGACCTGAAACCTCCACAGACTGTGAGCTACATACACCTTTCCTTCCTTCATTTTGGGTGTTGGGCATTTTGTTTCAGCAATGAGAGAAAAGTAACCAAGACAGCCCTTCTCCCCTAGCCCATAGCAGGAATCATGCATCTGTGGGTTTACATATTCTAGAAATTTCATGGAAAAGTAGTCATGTAATATATGATCTTTAATGTCCAACTTCTCCTACTTATATTTTCACATAATGTTTTCAAGACTTATGCAAGTTGTAGCATGTATGTGTACTTTCTTCCTTTTAATGGCTGAGTAATATTCCACTGTAAGTGGTAGACACTCTATTCACCCATGGTGGACATCTGGCACCTACCCAATCTTAAGCTATACACTCAGTCATCACACTCAAGCCCCCTCTTTCCTGTATTCCTCCACCTAATGTGCCAGCAACTCCTGCCCAGTTGGCATCCAAAATATAATTTGAATCCTTCTGCTTTGCTCAGCATTACTGCCATTCTCTAGCCCAGGTATCCATATCTCTCTTCCTAACTTCCAGCTGGGGACATGATCCACTTCTTTCTGCTCCCCAGGCCTCCTGGGGAACTTGGTGCACCTTGTCAAAACGTCATTAATTAAAAATGGTATTTCCTGAGCACTGTTCCTGATGGACCTTCCCTTCAAGAGGCATAAGAGAAAACAACAGATTCCAGCAGTCACCACAGGCCTAAAATCCTCTGATGACTGCATCACCCTCTGCATAAAAGCCAAGAGGGCCTGGCCTGTGGGGCCGTCAACTTCAGCTTCTCCCCAGCCACCTGCCACAACTGCCCACAGCCTGTGCTAAGCATGGGCTCTGCTCCTCCACCTGGGGGCGGCTCCTCGCGCCTCTAGACCATGCCAGGCCCTTGTTAATCCCTGCATCTCAGTGTACGTATCTCTCCTCTGAGCAGCCATCCACAATTGCCATGCTGGGCACATTCACCTCTCAGCACATGCACTCCAGGAGTCTGTGCTCCACACAGGTTTCCGCGCTGCTCTAGGGATGAGGTGACACAAGATACCTGCAGCATAAGCCGTTCCACCCCAAGGAGGCAGGAAAGGAACGGAAGCACAGGAACACGTCCACTGGGCTGAGAGCCTCTTGGTCCCTACTGAGTCCTGGCTGAGCCATGCCACGCTCCACCCCTCACCTGCCTTGGGAGGATCACAGTATTTCATGTCTGTCTCCGTCTCCCCTTGTAGAGGAAGCTGTGTTCCAGCACCTAGGACAACCCTTACCATCTGGGAGCTGCTCAATACACATCTATTGAACTAGTAAGTACGTAAATGAATGCAGTACTAATTGACCAATTTGTCAATGAAAGCACTCTGTGAAGTACCACAGATCACACACCTGTGGCCCACTGTTATTATCACTGCTGTTTTGTGGTAAAATGACATTGAGCCCATCGGAGTTTTGGAAGATGAGTTGCTGGGAACTTGGAGTTTCGCTGGACAAAAAAGGAGAGGAAGCAAACTCGTAACAGGATGGGAGCCTCCTTACCAAGCTGATTTACCCAGTCCAAGTCCAGAGGTCACTTTCACATGCAGTTAAGACACTGGAAAGTGAAAGAAACGTGCCGTGCAGTGGGTGCAGGATACAGCACCGTCTGTTCCCTGCCAAAGCCATTCTGAGGGAGGAAGCTGGACACTTTGGTCAACTCTCACACCACCTCCAAGACCAGGACAGCTGCCTGCCCTGTGCAGCCTCAGGGCCAAGAGCTCTCAGCTCACAGCGGAACCCTACCCAGGAGCCATCCTGCTGGACACCAAAGTTCTGTGGCCTTGCTGGTGGCACTGGCAGCTTGGTCCCCCCTTGCCTTAGGGGTGGACTGAGGCCTCCTCCTGCTGCATCATGGACCCTCCTGCTCTGGGAGGATGACCCTCTGAAAACCCTCTGCATACCCGCAGCCTCTCTGAGCTGTCTTCTGGAGGACCTGACCTCTGGCAGACGGGCAGAAATCATGATTTCCTTTTAAATCAGAAAACGGGATCGGAAGGTTGGCTGTGTCTCAGGCACAGAGCTAAAGTTGCTTTCTGGCCCGGCTTCCCAGCAAGCCCTGGTTCTCTATTGCAGTGGTCTACACACCCCGGTAGGGCCTCCCAGACTGGACAGAGGCTGTGCCACTCAGGGGCCCCAGGGGCCAAGAGACAGAAGAAGGGCGCAGGGAGCCCGGGTCAGCCCCTGGCGACAAAATCGAGGTCACGGGCTCAAAAACAACATAAGCCCGGCGTGCTGTCACATGAGCCACACCGCACTGCCTGAATGCAGAAGCGGGGCGCGGGGGCATCTGCGGCCAAGTCCCCAAAGCCCAGCTTCTCAGAGTCCGAGCCGATCTGGACCAGGGTTCTTCACACTGCTCCTTCCCCCAGGACAAAGTTGCAAACGGCCCAAGGCTTCATGTTAAGGCTGTGCACACTCCAGCCGGCACCGGAGCACAGGATCCAGTCCCCCATCACCTGATGCTGTCTGGGTTTCAAGCGGAGGGTACTTCACTTTGGCAGTTCTTTTGCCTTGTGAACGAAAACTTCTGAATTCCCGCCGGCCCATCAGCCCGCACCCGCCTCATCTCCATTCTGCAGCCAGCCGCGCGCCCACTCCCCGAGTCCCCACGGGATCGTCTCCCCTCGAACCCTCAAACCCTGCGTGGGCCCGCGCCGCGTCCTCCGACCGACGGGTTGGCGGGCGCCCTGAGAAGCAAGGCAAACGCAGAGGGTGGCCGTCAGCTCCCACCAGGCCCAGGGCGGCAAGTCCAGCTTTCGCGGTTCGGCCCGAGCTGCAGGGCCAGGCCGCGACTCGCCGGCTCCTGGGCCGGCTGCGGCAGCTTAGGCCGGGCGGAGATCCCTAAGCCCGAGCCGCAAAGAATGTACTCAGCTTACCGTGCAGTCCAGGTCCGGGCGGATGCTGCTTCGCTCTGCGCTCGCCCGCAGCTCCACAGCGCGCCCGGGTGCAGGCAAGCTCTCCCTCTCCGCCCGGCGGCTCCGCCCCTCCCCAGCTCCGGGGCAGCGCCTACTGGCTCCGGCAGCGAGGTCCCGCCTCTAGGAGCTCCGTCCCCCCTCACAGTGCCCAGCCCTTCCTTCTGTCCTACCCCCCGAGCCCCGCCCCGCCCCCATGCCGTGGCTCTCATTGGTTCTGCAGATACGCCCCGCCCATGGAGGCCCCACCCCACGCGACCCGCCCGGCTGGCTCACTTCTGCAGCAGGGAGCATCGCTCCAGGCTGCTGGGCTTGGTGGTTGCGTGATGCAATATTTCTCCCTCCCAGGAGCGTCCGACCCCTCGGGGAGTGAGAAGAGTGCAGGGCCCCAGATACCAGCCTGCAGAAGTCATCTGCCCAGGGCCTCGGGAGGCGCCTCCCAAAGAGTTGGCGGCCACGTGCCGCTCAGCCCGGCAGCCCAAAAGGGGACCAGTCCTGAGGGCCGGTGGGGTTTGCAGGGATCGCGCAGCGGGCGAGCCCACCACCCGGGTCAGGCTGCCGAGGGCGGGGCGCGGATTGGGTGACCTCGCACAGGAAGGGGCCGAAGTCCCTGCCGTGCGCCATGTCCACCAGGCCACCCGTGATATGGGGTGGAGGGGAGACTGCAGCAACTCCAGGCTGGAGAAGCCAGCGCCCCAAATGGAGTCAGAGCTGGCGTGCAGCCCAGAATGGGCACTGTCAGCAGCAAGCAGAGGGCCAAGGCAAGGGTTGCGCAAGCTAGGCTCCCACAGGGCTCCCTGACTTTCAGGAGGCCGGGACACCTTACCTAGGAAGAGAGGTTTGCTTTGGCTCAGTCACTGAAGGCAGGAGGCGGTGGAAAGTTCTGTCGGAGGAAAGCTGCTCACATCCTGGTGGCCAGCAAGCGGAGGGAGAAGGTAGGGGCCGGGGAGGGAGACAGACCCTTCCAGGTCAGGCCCCAAAGACCTCTCTCTTCCCACCAGAACCCGCCCCCCCAACAGCAAGGGGGCTGCAGCACCCCATGGGGCACTGCTCTTCCCAAAACCCTGCTCTGAGAGCACGTGAGGCCTTGGGAGGCATCTTCCTCCGAACCATAGCAGCTGCCTGCACCAAGATGGGCCAGGGTTCTGCCCAGCATCTTCTGCCTGCTGCACGACCTCAGGAACTAAGAGGGCACAGGACTTGCTGGGGATCACATGTTCCAAGACTGGCTGGCCAGGCGGTGGGACACTAGGTGAAGCTGGCTGGGTCTAACAGAGCTGGCAGACAGGCAGCGCGCCTGCGGGAATGAGCACTGCCAAGCGCCTGAGGCATTGCCGTGTGAGACTGTGGACCCAGAGTTGCCAGATGTTCTGATTTTCTTGAAATGTGGTACGGGGTGTCAACCCAGGGCCTTTGCACTGAGCTACATCCCAGCCCTTTTTTATTTTTTATTTTGAGACAAGGTCTTGCTGAGTTACTAAATTGCCCAGGCTGGACTTTCTAGCTGTGATCCTCCTGCCTTAGCCTTTCAGAGTGCCTGGAACACAGATGTGTACCACCACACTCAGCTCAAGATGTTTTGATTTTTATTTTTTAAAAAAACATCTTTTTTAAAAAGCTCCCGTAATCCCAGCACTTGGAAGCCTGAGGCAAGAGGATTGCCAAGAGTTTGAGACAAGCCCAAGTACATAGGAAGTTCAAGGCCAATCTGAACTACATAGTGAGACCTTGACTCAGAAAGAAAATAACAACAATGAAAAGCCCCATAAACTACTGATTTTCAACTGTGAACAGTAAAGTCACTTGGGCAAATTGGAAGGGATATTTTTGCCTGGGTATGCACACTAAAAACTTCACCACTATCAGGTTATTTTGTTTTGTTTTTTGGTACTGGGCGTCAAACCGACAACCTCACACTTGCCAGGCAGGCACTGTGCCACTGAACTATATCCCTAGCCCTACTATCAGTTTTAAAGAAAGAAGAAAAAAGCAAACAGTAGGATAGAGGTTTAAAGGAGAAACCAGTCAAATTATAGTATGGAAAGTTATTTTTATTGCTCTTAAAATAAGCAGTGGAATGGCATTAGATTCAGGAGAGCTTAATGGTTCCACTGATGGTAGCTAGTTCTCAAGATCTGTCATCCAGAGTGTTGGCAACAAGACTCTCCTGTTATGCACTGGAGGTCAGCCGAGTTTGGTGTTACTTATTTGTACGGCTGAGCCCAGTAACAGTGTCTGGAAGCCCCCTTCCCCCACCTGCGATACTGTCTACAATGGAGAGGCCATGTGGTTACATGAATCACTGAGTTTTGCGTTTGAGATTGAGAGGAGAGGGTGGCAAAGCCCAGAGCTATGTCCTCCAGTAACTTTCCCCAACCTTCCTTGTCAGCAGAGAGCTGGACACCAAGCAGCTTTCTAGAGTGTCTGTGTGTACCTTCATATTTCTTTGGGGTGCGGGTGTGGGGTTGTTCCTTGTGTGGAGACCTGATGATTCCCAGGGCGAGATCTTCCAGGATTTGCCACCCTGACTCCCATGGGCCAATTCCTTCTGAAATCCTGGAGGTCACCTCAGTCAAGCTGAGTAGCCACCCGCTCCTGGGACTTTGCCTTCCTAGAGAGAGGTGAAGAGCCAGGACAGAGACCGCATGCAGTGATGGGGTATTAACTGCACCATCCTGAAGAGACTGGACTGCAGGGTCACGGATGTGAAGTGAGGAGGAATAACTGGCTCTTCAGACAGAATCTTGCTGTCCAGCCTTCAGCACTCCCTCCGTTCCTGCCAGATTCTCAAGTCGGCCATCCCTGTCCCCACCGATTGATTGTATGTGTGTGTGTGTGTGTGTGTGTGTGTGTGTATCTCTCATTTCTGTTGAACTCCTTGTGTTGCCACCCAAATTACTTCTCTTGCTTTTAACCAAAGTCCTGGTGCACTCAGGAAGGAAGGCAATGCTGCCCACCACATCCCCTGAGGTGGGTGGCAGTTTGGCGCAGGGTCCACACACAGATGGGATTGAACAGGTGACAGGTGGATGTGTGTGCTCACCATGTGAGGACTCCATCCCCACAGAGCGGCAGAGGCAGTAGTATTTTAGTGTTATTTTTGAAAAGAAATGAGATCTGCTATTCTTAACAAACCTAAAAAAAAAGTGAGGAAGCTCTTATATTAACAAAACTACCACTACTGTGGAAATAAGCCTTCTTGTATGGAAATTTTGTAGTTTGCAAAGTAAACCACAGACATTTCTCCCTCTCACATGCATGGCTAGTGAGTGCCAGAACTATAGCTAAACCTAGGTCCTATTTTGGGATGGCTTGGGCTCCCCTTTCCTATGGCTTTCTACACTTGCCCACAAGGACAGGGTTGTTGGCCAGGGCATAGAAAAGGTGCCCTTCCTCTTGCTTACTTAGCATGGTGCCTGAAATCTGCAGGATTCCAGACAAACCTCTAGGTTTGGTTTTATCAGCGAGGGAGAAAGAGGGATTGTGGAATCTGCCAAGCAGGACCAAGGAAAGAGGCAGAAGTGGAAGAGCATTTTAGTTTCACCTGTTATCTATTTGAATTTTTAAAACTCGTTAGGAAGATGTCAAAGATAAAGTCAAAACAATTTTGAAAATATCAGTTTCTTTCACCACAAAGCAGTTCATGACTCCTCCAAGCCCTGGGAACATGAGGGGAGGTTGGAAAATTTCGTTGGCATGTACATTTCCTTTGCAGGACCCTGTGTGAAGGATCGGCCAGCTGTGGCCCAGCCTGGGCCTGGTGCAGGTTCAGCTGGAGGCACTGGGAGGTCTTGGGCCTGCTCCTTTGTAGCAGAGTATTTTTGCTGATGTTGCGAAGGATTGTCATGGCAACCAGAAAAGTAAGTTTTTGCGTCCTCACAGTCCCCCTAAAAGGGAGGCAGATGTCAGTGGGAGTTCCTTTGTCATCGCGGATTCATTCAGGAAGGTTTCTACTGATTATGTCACCCTCCAGGTGATATGTGTCTATTTCACACTGGGCCAGGAAGCAGTGCAGGGCAACGTAGGAAGAGGCCCAGGTCCCATGCGATGGTAGTGGAAATCTTGGCCGCTCATGCCAGTCACCTGAGCTGAGCCTGCATCAGCTGGGCGATAAGGGATGGGGAGTATGGCGGGGGCTACAGCACTGTGTCATTCTCCGTCCTGCTGTGTGACAGCAGAGCACGCCGTGCTGAGAACCCAGAACTGGGCTGAGAGACAAGGTCGCAGGCTGTCCCGGCCGCTGCTCCACACTGTGGTTTCTCCATGAAGTGAGGCAGTATAACTGGCTCTTCAGAACCATCACAAAGCTCAGGAGTGCAGGTGCCTGCAAACACCAGTTCCAGTGCATGAGGGTGCAAAACCCCACAAGGCTCTTTGTATTACAGTCTCCCTGGCTTTGTGCTTTTACTTTCAGTCGCCCAGGTCTTTGAGCACCGGGAGCCAGTGAAGAAGTGAGAGAAGCTGCCTCTGCCACCCTCCTCCTCTCCGTCCTAACCCTTTGCCTGACTCTCCACAGGAAGGTCTTGTGTACATCCCTGTCACTTCAACCAAGCTCAGTGGCTGGACGAACAGTCAGGCAAGGTGACAAAGCATGTTCCCCTAACCTGCGGGAACAGGCAAGACCATAGTGCCAAGAGCAGGAAAGCTGGGTGGTGCTACCTTGTTTAATCCTGCTCTGCTACTTGCCAGGCACCTGACTTTGGGTACCATATTCACCTCCAGCCCCATTCCTGTTACACCTTTTGTAGAAGCAGGCAGCAATGCTGCACACTGGGAGGAGGAGAGCTGTTGAAATGCAGTCCTCAGAGCTGAGCTGATACATGCTTAGCCTTCCATCAGTGTTATGCATTTTATTTGCCTCTGAAGAATCAGCTTGATTTCTCAAAAGGCAAACACACACACACCTTATTCCAAGCTCAGGCAGTAGGCAGACCCCCGAGTGGATTACTGTGAGAGTGTGCCACCCAGAATGTCGGCAGTATGGTCTCTCTTGTCTTTGTCCGAGGCCACAGGGCTGTGTTGGAGTGGGGGTGTGGACACTGCCACCCTGCACCTTTCCTTCCAGAGCCAGCAGTGGATGTGACAGCCGCTTTCACCTTTCTTCTCTCTCCTCCAGCCCCAAGGAGAGTATGAGCTGACCTTCTGCAGGGAGCTTCTTGGAGAGAAGTAAGAATCACAGCATCCATCACCGCTTATCACAGCAGCTGCAGGCTCCCTCCCATGTGCCAGGCCCTGTGCAGCACGCTTCAGTGCTCTGCTCATGGGATTCTCCCGCTGACTCTGAGAGGCTGGCATGTACCACTTCTCACCTCACCAGGTGTGAAGACTGAGGCTTAAAGAGATAAATCCACTGGCCAAGACTCCACAGCTGTTCAATCAGGTACCAGCATTCCAAGCATATGATCCTGCCCTGGAGCACCAGCCTGAATCACCTCAGCAGCCGGGCAAGGGCTCCTGCTCCTTGCATGTTGTCCCTGGTGGTTCCCTGATTCCTTCCTCCCAGCTCTGTCTTAGGGCAGGGTTCCTTCACTGCATCTTCACTATTGCTGCTCAAAGGGGTCTCATGTGCCACTCTTCTAAAATAGCTCACCGAGGTCTTTACAGGCATCTCCTAAGAGACTGATGGTTTTCCCCACAGGAGAGCTGCTAGTGGGCTCTGCTGGGGCCGCTGGGGTTGTGCTTTGGGCCAGAACTCCGGCTGGCATGTCTCCAGGCCTTCCCTTCACACATAAGCTCATCCCTTGCATGATCTCAGGCATCTTGCCTCATGCATGTGACATTATTTAATCAAGGAACTATTTTGTCTCATTTCCTCTCTGGAGTGGAGGGAAGGATTTGGGAGGAGTGAATCTCCAGAGCCCACCGTGCATCAAGAGAGGATGTGTCTGTTCCAACACGGACAGTGCCTCCGTCTCACAGTCCCTCTGTCAGTCAGAGGCTTCACCAGTGACAGTGTCATGCACGTGTTGCAAGTGTGTCCAGAAAGAAGCCATGTCCACAGCAAACTGTGGAACCACTTGCCAGTAGGGGCAGGCTGAGTGGGCTAAGGCATTCCCACACACGGAGTGTTACAGAGCACTCAGAAGAGTGTGCTCACGTGTTCATGTGGTTGGAATGGAAACTAGAGCAGGGCTCCATGTGTAGCACTACACAGGACAAAGAACACCAGCCCGGGAATCAGGGTGCTTGGCTGTGTGGCCAGGTCATCACTTTCCCTCTCTGCATCTCTGTGCCAGCTCTGTGGTTTTCTGGCTCTACTTTGCAGTGCCCGAAAGGGTTTCCTACAGGTGGTCAGGGGCTGTTGTGCCCCCCCCAACCCTTGTGTATGTGGTGGGTTAGGGAGACAAAGGGAAGGAAGTGAGCTTTTGCAAAAGGGAAGGGACCAAGAGGTGGAGGGAAGGGAAAGGGGCACAAATGAATGAAGACATGTTAGGTACATGTACTAGCTCCCCTCGAGGAACATACTCCTTATAGACTGCAGATATGTACCAAGGAAAATAGAAATTAAAGAAAAAGGAAAAGATAGAGAGAGAAAGAGACCAGAGAAAGAGGGAGGGAAAGAGGATTTCTTTTCAAAAACCATATTGTTAAAGCATGACTGACACACACAACAGGTTCTCTGAAGCGCCTCTCATCTCTGCTCTTCTAGGCAGAGGCAGCCTTGGCAGAAACTGCATGGTTGGGTGGGTGGCGAAGCCCTGGCTGGGAGCCTCAAACCCTCATATCCAGGCAAGAGACGGGGAAAAGTACTGGTTATCTAGAAAATGCTGGATAAAAGTTAGGTGTCATATCATCATCCCACACTGGTTCGTGCATATCCAATGACAGAACACATCTTGATGGCTTTTCCTTCCAAAAGAGCAATGAAGTAACGACGCAAGTGCCTTGGCATTGCCACAGTCCTGGCTTCAAGCCGCAGCCTCACCAGGCAGGTGGTATAACCAACCATAGCGACGCCAGTGATGCCCTCTAACCCAAGCTCCATATGAGTGGCTTCTTTTGCCTTAATTCTCTCCACGAGGACACCTTGAGATGGGCATTGAAGATCCCACCTCACAGATGGTGAAATTCCTTCTTCAGAGAAGCTAAGAAAACTCACTCAGAGTCTCACAGGCCATGAGTGGCAGAACCAGGAATTGAACCCAGCCCTGCCTGAGTTCAGAAGCCTGCTTTTCCTGTGCTAAAGTTGCCCTCAACTGCTGGAGCTCAGTTGCCTGCTCTGTGCCTGCTCACGAGGTCAGTTGGGCCCTGTGAAGTGATCTGCTTGTAACCCAGAACCTGGGGCGTGCATTTAAGGGCAAGTGGGACAGGAGGGCAGTTTTTGTTTTTTACGTATGGGGAGACTTTTTATTTATTTTTTAATTACATTTATTGGCACAGTTCAGATATACACGATCACAGTCATCATAGGGAATTTGTATCTGTACATGATCTATCTTGCTTCTTCTTCTTCCATCCCCCTCCCCGCCCCTTCAGCCTCTCTTCCCCTCCTTATTTACAAAACCTTTGTTTCCAGTTTTTCTTCTTGTTTCTCTCCTTTCTTCCTTTCCCCCTCCTCCCTTCTTAGCTCCTCTTTCCATTTGAGCATTTTCTTCCTATTTCACTATATCTACTACACATTTTGGTCCTTATTTACATTTCTGGTTTCTCACACCAGAGAAAGAATGTGATATTTGCACATATGTGTCTGATTTATTTCACTGAAGAGTATGGTCTCAAAGTGCATCCATTTACCTAGAAATGTCTCAAGCTTATCCTCCTTTATAGTTGAGTAGTACTCCATTGTATTAAAAAGACCCCTTTGTCTTTATCCATTCATCCATTGATGGGCATTGGGCTGTTTCCAAGAATGGCCCATTACAAACTTTGCTGCTATAAACCTGGGTGTGCACATGTCACTGTGGTGTGATGCTTTTAATTCTTTCAGGAAGATACCAAGAAGGGAAAAGCTGGATCAAATGGAACTTTTAGTTTTAGGTTTTTTGAGGTTTCCACAGTAGTTGCACCAGTCTACACTCCCGCCAACAGTGGAAAAGGGTTCCTTTGTTCCCCACAGTTTTGCCAGTATTTGTTATTGGTTGATTGCTTGATAATAGCCATGCTTTAGGAGGGAAGACCTTTTATTAGCAATAAAAAATACATCTGATTGTTGTGATAGGTTCAGCTTATCACAGGCATATAGAATCATACAAAACACTCTAAGATTATGCACAAAGGTTTTTTGCCATAGTGGAAATCCTTCTCTTCCCTTCAAATCACCCCTCCAGCTGCTCCTTCAGCAGGGTGGGGAGTGTGCATGTCCAGGACAGATGGAACAGGAATTCTGCAGGACACCACTCTGGCTGCAGCTGCTGCCTGTGGGGTGACTATCTCCACTTATCCATTCATCCACCTGAGAGTTGTGGTCTCCATTACTGTGTTCCCAGGCAATCAGCATGGCACCTGCAACAGGAGATGAGCGCAGAAGAGACACTGTATGTGGTTGGTTTCACCATGGGAAGAATGCTGTCTGGGTGGAATTGGATCAGAGCCAGAAACTCAAAGCCTCTCTCATTTTTGGGTGGTGAAATGGAGGCCCAGTGGAGTGGATGTGAAGTCTTTAAGGCAACAGAGCCAGGAGGACAAGCAGATCTCCTGAGCCTAGTTAGCCTAGTGTCCCATCCCTCAAGCCTCGTTGAAGCCATTTCAAAAGCCATTCGTGAGCACCATCTGAGCGGGGGACTCAGCTTGTTGGTGGGGGGTGAGATCTCCAGGTCAAAAAATGCACATGTGCAAGACATCAGCAACAATAGAAGGCAGCATGGAGCAGAGCAGAGAGCAAGAGCCCCGTGTCTTTACTGTATAATTCTTACACAGGTTGTTATCTCATGTTTACATTCTTACATAGTGCTGTAACCAGCACATGCATATTTGCCTGTGCTAAGTCATGGTTACATAGCTGTATCCCACTGTGCGCCTGCACTAGGCAAGCAGGGTCGTGTCTTCAGGTGTCCTCAACTGCCCCTGAGTTTTGAAGCAGTCTGAGTGGTTCCCCACAACTTCCTTTAACACTCTACCTCCTTCATTGGTCTTTCCAGAAGTGCCAGCTACAAGAACCCTCCGCCTTTGGATACTCACAAGGCATGCTGGTATCATATAGTCTCCAACAAATCCTGCATTTAAAAACCTTTGGTTTAATTTGCTGTTTATCCCACATCTTCCAAATTACTCGACCATGAACATCGATTTCCCAGATATCTGTCTGCATGGATTCTGTGGACCTGTCTTTGGGAAGAGGAGGCACAGGCTGTGGAGAACTATTTATTGGCTCTTTTAGAAACAGTGGCTGGATCTGTGCTGTAGGATAATCTCTGGCTCCAGCATGGAGGTGAGCTCAGTGTAGAGAGCATCCATTGATGTTAGAGCATGAGCCACATAGCTGTGACTCACTGACCCTTGGCTGGCTCCCCACTGCATCCTGAACCCCTTGTTGAGGGGAGCACACTGATTCCTCCTTGCATCCCAGCACCCACCTCAGCCTGCAGGTAAGTGATACCTGCTACATTTTCTCACATGAACAGATTTGGTTTTCAGATACTTTTATAAAACACTGAGACTGAACAAGGTAGGTGCAGTACTTATTCCCATGCCGTTAGCAGACTGGAGAGCACATAGTGGGAACTTTGTCCATGTTCTTGGAATGACTGAATGAGTGGCCAGCCTCAGTGGCAGGAAGTGGGAAGGACTGGAAACAGCACAGATCTGGCAGTTGTGTTTAAACTGGTTCCTTGGTTATCCTTGGTTATTTCTAATGTCCAGGGATCAGCATCTGATGGCTTCACACGTAGAATCAGTGTGCCACCAACCTGAGGAGGTGGCTCCATAATTGGCTGCCTGAGCTCAGGGCCCCAGCCTTTCTGCACTGGCTCTTCCTGTCCACTGATCTTTGGCATTTCTAAGCCCCTGGATTTACTGAACTTCAGGTACTGCCCAGCCTTTCCTGGTCTCATGTGGTCCAAATTGATCTTGAAGCACTCACTGTGGGACCTTGGTGGCATCAATTCTGATGGGAAACTTCTCCTTCCTTGTTAACCCCTGGGGTGCTTCAGTCTCTAGTTTCCACCTCTCTGCTTGCCCCACTCAGCACCTGTCATCTGGATAGTAGAGCTCCATGCACTTGGGTCTGCAAAGTGTCTCCCAAGATCTGCTTGAAGTTACTTAGGAGGCAGGATGGTTGCCATTTCAAAGTAGATGTGTGCACAGCAGAGCCCTGTTTTGTTCTTCATGTGTATTTAAAATAAAACTGCATGATATTTAAAATGAGATTGATAGATCTTTCTTCATTTTGTCCTAGGCAGAATTTGTCTGTAGAAATGAAGTTTCTAATTGAGTAGTTTGGGGCAAGCAGATCATTTCCCAGTCAGCTGGTGATGGCGAGAATGGAGGTTTGAGATGGAGCTAACTGGAGGTTCTCAAATCGGGCTCATGGATAGATATCACAGGAGCCCTGAGTTTAGGAAGAACTCGCTGAGCTCAGGCCTCAGGGGGGAGCTTCGGGATCAGGGTGTCCAGTGGTAGGGTGGGAGGGTGTGCACCTCCTGGAACAGTCCTGGGTCCTGGTGTGTGCTCGCTGCACAGATGGGTGCTGGGAAAATGCAGGAGGGTGGGTGGGAGATGGACCACTTCCCAGCCTTGTGTGTGCTTCTCCTCCCCTGAAGCCACCTCTGCCTCCGTGTTGCAGCTGGAGACCCAAGCTCAGGGTCACCTGGCCCAAGCAGCAGTTTGTGGCCCCAGGATGCTTTCCCATCAGTTCTTTGACCCAGCTCATGGCACTCAGGTTGCTCCCAGTGCTGGCTATTGAACACTGGTCCCTGAAGCCCCAGGGTGGCTCCCTGTCAGCTGCACCCCCACGAGTGCTCAGCACAGACATTTCTGGGCAAGGGAGAAAGCCAATTTCTCTCTGCAGCTGTCTCAGGGGATACACATTTCATATCATTACAGCTCATAATTTCCCTGATGAGGGGAACATCATGTCAACTCTCATCCAATTTAAACAGGTCCTCTGTTGACCGATGTTTTTCCCCACAGGGGATAAGAGTTGTGGTGAAATCCGTCCTATTTCTGTTCAGGAAAATACTGAAGATGCTGCCTTCTTCTCTTTAAACTTCATTCTCACAGTTTAAATAAACTGCACTGGCACTTTCTCTTCTGCATTTACTAACAGCCCCTTGGTAGGACAAAGGGGCTCCAGTGCCTTGAGCCGGGACTCTGGTGTTTGGGTTGTGCCTTAAGAGGTGGGCAGGTGCGCGCACAAGCCTGACTGCTGGATCCCGACCACGCTCTGTGTCTCCAGTCACGATTTTAAAAGTCTGATCTAACAACCAAAAGGAATTTCAGGTGATGCCTTCTAAAAGAGGTCCACTCTGTGTCCTAGAACAGTGCACTCAGAGCCCCATCAAGCTCCCCGCAGCTCTCTCACCTACTGGATGGCCGGGCACCCCGGCCCTGCAGCTTTCCTGCCACCGCCTCTTGTCCGAACCCCGAAGCCCATCTCTCCACTCACTTTGGTCACACCCTTTGAGTCTGTATCACAAAGCACTACAGACAGGACTAGCCGAAACTCCACTAATTCTGGGATAAGTAAAAACAACGTCCTTTCATAAAGGGGTGGAGGAGGTGGAAGCTGAGACCGTCCAGTGCCCATCTCCTCTCCTTTGCGTATGCCAGGGATCGTCACCTGTACTGTAGACCACAGCCCTGCACACCTTGAGGGGACCAGAGTGCCCACAGCCCTCCCATGGGGACCCCCTGCCTCTCCTGACAGGAGCCCCCTTCCTGAGCCTCCGCACACCCGGCTCATCTGCGAGCTCTTCCAGACGCATCTCTCACTCATCCTGGTGACTCTCTGTGCTTCTGTGCTGTGG
This sequence comes from Dinomys branickii, assembly GCA_004027595.1. Classification (NCBI taxonomy): domain Eukaryota; kingdom Metazoa; phylum Chordata; class Mammalia; order Rodentia; family Dinomyidae; genus Dinomys; species Dinomys branickii. The sequence goes on along the minus strand of PVLD010009165.1, from coordinate 52,459 downwards.
ACCGATGTCAACAGGAAAGCAGCGTGACTATCTGAAGGAGCTGGGGTCCAGCCCAGCTTCGTGAACGTAGGGAGATGGCACGAGGCCGGGCTCGTGGCTGCTTCCTCTCCCCTTCGTGGCTGGGATCTGCTGCTCCAGCACCAGGTTCCCTTTCCAGTCCTTTCTTCTCCATAGAATCCCACTCCTTTATATGTTGCTATAGGGTAAACACTTTTGGTAACGGTTTTCTCCTCTGATTGTGACCAGAACCTGAGCCATTTTCTAAGCAAGGAATGAGCGGAAGAAAAGGATAGAGATGTGTTTCCAGGACACAGGCCCACAGAGGAGAAAGGATGGGCTACTTAACAAGGGCATGGACTACACTGTGTCTGGCCCCGTATGCTCTTTGTCTAACTGATGTTTACTGAGCCCTTGTTATGTGCTGCATACTGCTCCAAGTGCGTTGCCCCAATTAATATTTTAATCATCACAATATACACATGAGATGTTATTTATAATTTTCCCATTTCACTGACATGCAGCTCCAGGCTCAGAGTCCTTAAGTAACTTTCCCAAAGCCATGCAGGTAATGAGTGGTGAGACCAGGCTTTAAACCTAGTCACAAACCCCTCCTAGAGAGGCACCCCTAACCTTCTGGCAGCACCTACTTCTAACCCACAAAAGGGTGAAAATATCTCCAAACCCAAGCAGCAGAGTCTTCACCACGATGGAGGGGAGACCTTTGTCCAAGTGTCTCTCTGTGGCCTGAAGAAGGGAAGCCTTGGGGAGGAGGGAGATGTGGGAGCTCTACATGGTAATGCTGGAAGGGGATCTGATCTTCTTACTACAATATCATGGTCTTTTAGCATTAGGGAAGTTGAAGAACTTGTCAGAGACAAGAAAATTCCTTACATCTATCAGTGGGTGGAATTTCCTTAATTGCGTTTTATCAGAAAAGGCTTCTGCACCATTAGGTGAGTCAGCCACCTGCACCTCATTTCCTGCCTCCCACGGCCATGCACCATGTGGCCGAAGGCTGTGTCATCCTCCTCTCATGCCCGGGGAGCATCCTCCCAACACAGCTGCTGTTCAAGAACATCAGTAACTTTCCATGGCTGCAGAGCTGTAGGTGGTGGGAACAGAATACTTGCTAAAGGGTCTTGGAGGAGAAAGACTTACAGAGTAGCTAAGACAATCACCACTGAGTCACTGAATCTGAAAGTCTGTATTCCCTCGCAATGCCACATTCATTCACTTTCAAAGATGCCACTCGTAGCTGTTTTAATAGGATGGGATTGCAGAAGCCAGGGAATGGAAAGTTTCCTTTCCACAAGCTCCAGAGACTATTTACCTAAAATAAATCTCCAGACAAAGTGATGTCATCCAGATTAGATGTGTCCCTAGAGAATGATAACATGCTTACTTGGAGTGAGTCACCTTCCTCTGAATGTCAGAGTTAAGCAGTATCAAATCTAATAAGCACTGATAGGCCAGAAGGAATTCTAATGTAGTCAGTGAAGCCAAATAAAGTCAGTGTCTAAGGCAGAGGAAGTAGTAACAGGTCTGTTTGTACCCTAGCTGACCTTGACATTTATTTTAATGGATGCCTTAAAATGCATTAGGAGACATGTAAAACGTAAGAAGTCATAAATAACAACAGTAGGAAATAAAGGGCCCTAACTGAGGCCGTAAGTGGTTCCTCTGGAGTTTGAGTCAGAGTCCCTGAGGTCTCTGTCCATTCCTATCTAAGGGCTTGCCACAGTACATCAACTCCTGTCGCTGACTGTACACGCCGTGTTTCTGCTCAATGCGGCGTACACTTGAGAGAGGACTGTTCATGGGCAGATTGCATCCGTCTAGGCATGTACTTCCCGGCTTCAACTGCATGGTTTTGTGGTGGCAGTTTTCCTTCTCTCTTCATTCCAAAGACTTGTGTCTGTGTTCCTCAATACTTGAACGATTAATTGTATGTGCAGCAGTGCATTCTGTGCATCAAGGCTTCATCAATGCTGACAGGAAGATCCTGGAATCCCTAGGGGCCGGCCGCTATCCATGGTGCTGAACGTTACAAATTCCCACGTACATGCTGCCAGCTGGAAAGGGGGGAAAATTAACCAAATATGTAGAATTTGTAAGGACCTATAGATCTTGAAAATGCTAATGATCTGTATGCTTCTGAGCAGAATAATGCATCCAAGTTTAAAGACGAGGGTTTCCTATGGAAATTATAACAACGGCATTTTGGATTTCTCTTCTCTAGTATTATATTCAAAAGCTGCAACATTACTTGGCCCAGAGTAGGTTCTCTTTTGGACGAATAGTGAATGTGATCACCGTTCTTAAAGAAGTGGATATAGATTCAAAAATGATACGTGGTGTGCAAGCCATGTCTCTGGTCTCCAACTGCTGGAGTTTCCTCCACAACAGTCCAGCTCTTAGATCCCATACAAGAAATTTCACTTCTGCCCAGAAGGATTATCTCAAAGTGTTTATGTGAGAATTGAGGAATTAATATGAAAAAATACTTAAAACTGAGCCTCAACATGGAAAGTGTTATGTTTTATCATTATTACTACTCCCACTTACTTTGATATGATGACTTGTAAATCATACACACAAATTATAAAACCATGATGAAAACTTAGTGTTTATTATGTACCACAAATATTTATTTACCAAATCCCTTGGAAAGCTATCATATGTATGTATGTTTGTATGTGTGTATGTGTGTGTGTGTGTGTGTGTGTGTGTGTGTATATATATAAATTCATAGTCACAACGCATACACTAACTTGTATAAGTAATTTTAAAACTCAGATTTAAAATTAAGTTGTCTAGAAATCTATGTGTTTATTTCGGCTTTTGGGTTTTTTGTTGTTCTTGCTGTTTTGGAAAGTCTTGCTAAATCACTTGAACTCGTGATCCTCTACTTCAGCCTCCTAGAGTGCTGGGATTATAGAAATGAGCCACAGTGCTCAACCCTTATTTCAACCTCTAAAAGTCTAAACGAGGCCAGTAAATTTAATAAGACAACACTTTACTGCTTTCTCAGTATTTGGATTCCCTAAGGTTGGTAATGCGACAGACTGGATATGGAGAGAGAATTCTCACAGAGGACTTCCCAGAGTCTCTGTGTTACAACCCTTCCTTCAATACTGTGCCATAACAGCCTCACATAAAACAAGATGAATTTTCAACATTTTTATATTTTCCCTTGAGAAGATAGGAAGAGAAGGGATATTTTCAATTCCTTTTCCAATTAGTAAAATTAGCATGTAGATCCTAAACATATGCTATGTCGCTCTTACCTACTAATCTTGACATAGAGATTAAAACAATTTTCATTCTTTTGTCTTCATTTTCAATCTGATTATTAAAATAATCTTGATAACCTATTTCAAGTTCACTCTGTCAGTGATCTAAATTAGAATGCTAAACAGCCCTCACTGGGCGTCCCCCTTACAGACTGGGCATAATGACCTATAGTTCACACCCAACCAAGAAGAACACATTCACTCACCCTTGTTTGGTTTCATTCTCTTTAACACTAGAATTCTTTGACCAGAAATCAGATTTGCACATGCTATTTCCAGTTCTTAGCGGAAGACTAAAATAAAAAAGAAACAATGAAAGCCATCATTACTGTCCTGGAAAATAACAGACAATGGTGTAATCTGTTTTCTCAGGGTATTTCTTTCCCCTCATTTTGACTGCTCTGTCTCTGCCCATACAAATAGGAAAAATGCTAAGCAATGCTGATATCTGTTGGGCATGGACTGAATTACCTGGGTGCTGCAGCTGTCCAGATGATTTGGGTTACACCTCTTAGTTGACCTGGCTGTTCCTTTGCTGTATTCGCAAGAGGCTCTATTCTCATTGGTCAGTGATATTAGACCAGTGACTGGCACAACTATAACTTGCCTGTGGTGAGAAATGTGCTGGGAGGCTCAGACAGTGGGTGCTCACATTCACTGGGCACTTACTCTGCCAGGACTCCAGCTAGGCTCTTTGCACTGTTTTCTTATTTGAGCCACACAATGACCCACTGCAGTGTGTACTGTTAGTGTCTGCACTGTATAGCTGAACAAGCCCAGAAACAGAAAAAACAAATTCGCACGTCCATGGTCAGCACAACCCCATTGGTATGGAAATTACTGGCTGGGATTTGAAGTCAAGCAGCCTGACCCTGGAGCCACTCCTCTCCATTACAACTCTGCTGCTGTCTATGAGCTCTCATTTCTAGAATGCTTAATAATCAATTTAATAGCATTTAATTGGCTTTTCTTGTATGCCAAGGGTTTTGCACAACAAACAGGGATGGTAGGGCTGTTATTATGTAAGCTACTCATGACTTAGGGGGAAGTTGGCAATAACGGAAGATAGGGTCACAGCAAAGCAATTACTGCCTCAAAGGAGTGGGCTGGGGAGAGTTTAGCCCAAGCTCCAGAAGAGATATCTTGAGCAAAGGCGTGGAGGTGCAAGACCGATGGAACTGAACACAGGTGAGATGGTGGATGTTGGAGTCAGGATGCTTGTGTTTGATCCCAGCTCTACCTGGTGAGTAGTGGCAGATTCCTTAGCTTCTCTGTGCTCCTTTGTGTTCTTGGATGAACAGCAAGGAGGGTGGTGTTAGTCACTCCCTGGCAGTGTGACACAAGGGTTACAAGGTTTTGGTGCATAAAATGCTTAGATATGGCAGGGTCTGATACATGGCAACTGCTCCATGGTAGCTAGTTCCCTCTCTTATTACCCACAGGTATTATTTTTGGTGCTTGCCAATTCCCCATTGTGAGATGGTAAGCATAATTCTCACAAGCCTGGGCCATACACTGAAACTTCTTTGAAGCCTCTCTGAGTTCTCCAGAGGTGTCAACAGTGACCAAACTCTAGCCTCCTTCAGAGCAGCTTGGCAGGAGACAGCCTCACCCACCTTTCTACTGTGAAGGATCATGGCACCTTGAGCTGTCCATTCTGCTGAGAGGAGCTCAGCCAATTCGTGTCACTTGGATCTTTGCCCTCAGGCACAATTTTACCCACAGTTTTTTTGATACATTAGAAATCTTTGAAAATCCGCGGAAAACCATGTGCCTTCTCCCCAGAAAAGGCCACACTCACGCAACATTTGGGATAAAATATCAGAGGTTTTGCAGTTACCAGCCCAGACTCTACTGGGAACTTCTGACAAATATAAAGACGCTTTAAATACTACATGGGGAAGGTCAGAGAAAGAAACTGTTGTGATTTGTAAGTATCCTCTGCATTGGAAACTGCTCCTTACAATAAGCTGCTTATTTAACATCTTTCATCATCCCATCCTAGAAACACTGAAACCAAGATTCAGGAGCCTTCAGCTAAACAGGTAGTACATGACATAGAAAAAATTAGAATTGGGATGGGCTTTCTCCGTAGGAATTCTGCATCTCCGGGTGCAGGGTGTGGTTCCACCCTACTGGGTGTCTTCATGATCAGGTGAGGGTTCTGTGCTGTCCCCAGCCCAGGTTGGACCCATTTCCCATGGTGCCTCTGGTGACCCTGAGCTCCCCCTTCCCCACTGCTTCTCTGGTGACTTCATCCAAGTCCCCCAGCAGAGCGGTGAAAGGGGATCCCAGCTGAGTGCTGTGAAGGAGCAGCAGCCGTACATCCTGTGCTCCTGCCGTGTGAAGGCCTGTGGACTCCAGCCCACCCTTTGAGGAGGCGGGAGCACCTCAGCTCTGAAGTTGCTGACAACGACACTGACTCTCTAGGACCGAGACTCCTAGGAGCTCTGGTCCTGCAGTCTGCATGGCTGTGCATCTCCCTAAGCAGTCCCTGTGCAGGCCAGGAAGTGAGCTGGGCTGTGAGGAGCAGGGAGCTTCCTCCTCTGGGGAGCCACACGAATGAGGAGACTGCCGGGAGGCCACCTCCCAGACCCAAGACATACCAGCTGTTAACAGACACCTTCTCAAACCACTGGCTTTGCATTTCCCTCCCTTACAGTCTATGCAGAAGTGGTTACTTAAGGGTAACAACCTCAACAGAATAAATTCTAATGATGTTATTCCTACTGTCAGAATGCTGTCGGTTTTGCTGTCTTTTGAAGGCCCAGAGATATTAATTCTCTTCCACAGTGTTGCACCACAAGCCCTGCCTGGAGTTAGGGCACAGTAGAGCTGGGTTGTAGTTCTACACAAGGCCACTAGGCGTCACTATCTCGTGCAATGTGACTTCTAGAGTGTTTACTAGTAGAGTTCCTGCTCCTTGAAAGGGTCTGCTGTAGATGGGAGGCACGCAGTCCACAATAACACGGTATTTTTTTCATGTGGCTTACATTTCACAGGAAGCCTGGGCCTAAACAAATAAGTGTACAACATTATACCACCCAGTGAACAGTAAAAGAAACAGATGCTGAAATGGAAAGCGTCAGGCTCTCAAATTAATCTGCCCATGACTGTGAACTATCTGTTAGCGAGCAGGCCCGCATCTAGTGACAGGAAGCAGCTGCACAGTACAAAGCCCAGGCTCAGGGAAACCCTTGACCTTACTCAAGCAAGCCTACCACTCCCCACGGGGACAGCTGGCATCAGGAGCCCCTGGGACTCAGGGTGCAGAGACCCTGCCCAGAGGCCTGCCTGAAGCCTGAGATCTTGGAATATCCAGCTTCCTCTCCAGCCCAACATTAGCTCAACATTGGAGCCGGTTCCCTCTCATTGAGCCCTGGGACCCCGACTCTGCAGGCTGAAGTGTCAGTGACCCCTCCTCAGGAGCAGCGGTTTTATTCCACTCATTAACTTAATCCCTGCTTTTCTCCTTTTTTTGCTTTTATTTTTTTTCTTTTATGAAAAAAATAAATCAAAATTTCATAATCATCAAGAGAATAACAATTATTACATCATGTATCATTATCTTCAAACTAATCACCTAGAGTAGAAGACGTAAATCCTAAAAGACTCTCACAAGAAAGAAAATAGCACAAAACTTTCCTTTCAGCAATCTAAAATATGCTATTTACTTTCCTTCTAGGGCCAAATCCATCATCACTTCCTCCAGGAAGCCTTCCTTTGTCTCCCCCAAACGGGGTCAAGTGTTCTCTGACCACTCCTCCAGAGGATTCCAGCCACATAGCTTGACTCCACCGCTGACTCCCAAGGATGTTTCCAGGTTTATTTTCTGAAGCAGATCCAATTGCATCTGCACTGTCACTGCTGCACACTGTGCAGCTGGGCAGAAGTAGAATGTGAGCTACATAGGTAATTTACATTCTCCTAGTGGTCACGTAGAAAAGCAAAAAGGGATGAAAGAAATTAATTTGAAATTAACTAATGTCTTTTATGTAACCCATTATATCCAACATTACCATTTTGGCATGGAATCAATGTAGAAAATTATCAATGATATCTCAATTCTCTTTGTCATATGAAGTCTTCAAAATCTGCTAGATATTTTACACTTCCAGTACATCTTAATTTGGAAACTAAATTTTCATTAGTTTCACCAAGTAAATATTTCACCTATGATTAGTTTTCATAAGATAAAGTCTCAGAATAATAGAATTTCATGCCCAAACTATTCTAATTATAGTCAAAATTTTTCTAGAAACAGAATTAAATATAGACATAATTTAAACTTAATATTCAAATCCACATTGACAAAACTGGCTCATCAAATTTAGAGCATTTGATTTGACTTTGAAGCCAAAACAGATCTGTTTTGAAATTATGTCTGTCCATAGCAAATGCACCATTGTGTGTTTCTTCTTAAGGTTAGGTTCAAAATAGTACTGCACAGACTGAAAGGCAGGTGAAATTTACCAGTGCCAACAAGTATCTTGTGCTCTTGCAGCAAACACACAAAACACTTGTTATTCACAAACTTCTGCATGTTGATTTACTCTAGAAAATGTGTAGTATAATTGATTTGCATGCTCAAATTTTTAATTTGCTGGGTTACAGGTAACCTTTTTCTTTTCATGAAACTTCAAGTTTAGCTTATCCATACAGGATGTAGGGTTTTAGTGGCTAGGAAGTATGAGTCACACTGCCTTTCTAAATTTTATTTTTTTTTAATTTTTTTGAGACAGGGTCTCCCTAAGTAGTGCAGGCTGGCCTGAAGTTCACTATATAGCCCAGGCTGACCTCAAACTCACAGTGACCCTCCTACCTCAGCCTCCCCAGTGCTGGGATTACAGGTGTGTGCCACTATACCTAGCTGTATTGTCTGTTAAAATCCTTGATTTAGTGAAGTTTATTTCCTGAAAGTCCTGACTTGGAATTAACAATATGTTAAATTTTTGGAAGTCGGGCAACTGGTGAGAAACTCCTCTGATGAGCGCTGGCTGAGCTCACGTGGCCACTGGCTCCCCTGGTGCTTCGCTCTGCAGACAGACCCTGTGCTGACGCTTGGTGTTTACAGCTGTGAGCTCAAGGGTGTGAGCAGTGAACACCAACACTTTCCCAGAAAATGCCTCCGAAAACTCAGCACAGATAATTTTGGGATAGTGTTTGCCATTCATTGAGATGATGCTGGAAATATACTACTGGGGGTTGTTTAAAATTCCAACAAATCTGGATTTTTAAAAACTAAAAGAGTTGCAGTACTCTCCACCACTTCAACATTTGCTTAACATTGAACTGAAATCTTCTTTGATGAATGTAAAGAAATTTAAAATACCGGCCACTTTTTGGGCCAGGAATTGACTTTTTTTATAAATATATAAGCATCTTGAGAGACATGCACTCCAAGTATTAATCAGTCAGTGTATTATTCCCCAATTCATTTAGGGTCGAGAAAATTGTTTGAATTTTCCAATCTGAGTTGATTTGTCTTGAATATTGTTAGAAAGGTCTTGTACTCTGTTGCGTTGGTTTGGTGTCCTATTTAAAGGTCTCGCATTTTGTAAAATATTTTTTTTAGATGTTTCTTTATCATTTTCTAACTAAATATCCATAGCGGAAGTAATAATTTCATTTTATTAGTTCTTTATCAAAAACATTCTGAGTATCTGTGTAGGTACGAATAAGACCTAAGGTGTTTAGTAGCTGTCCAGAAATCACAGGTTTGAGTCCTGTGAGAATCATTTCATGTTTTTGGCTGTCATTTAATTCTGAAGTCACGAGACTAATTTAGTCAACTATTTTTGACTACTGAGAAGGAACTTGTCAAATTCAGTGTATACTTGCATCATTTGTAATAAAACAGGTAGCTGTAGCTTCCTATTTTTTGGCTGCAGAAAATTGCACTTGCTATTATTGTAAAATTTACAAGAGGCTTTTTTCCAGTCTGTGGCTTTACTTCTGCTCATAGAACCAGTTTTTACATACCATGAAGCCCTGCTGCGGTAGGCTGCCTTCATTTTAAGTGAAAACTTGCCCATACTTGGTTTTTCCACTAAAAAGTAATTTATTTGTGTTATAATGAAACCAATAGCAAGTGCTGATTTTCCTTGTCTAACGACCTGCTTAATGACAGGGCTTACCGCCCTTACCGCCAAGGTAAGCTCTTTGACGGAGGCGTAGGAACCTGAGCAGTGCGGCCCGATGGTGGCTCTTCCTAAGCCCAGAACTGCAATCTTTGCTGATGGGGCTGTGCAGCAGCCCTGCAGTCCTGTGTTCTGTTATACATCCCAGTGCTTTATGTGAGAGGCAGGCAAAGAAGAGCAAAGCAACCAAGTCGGAGTTTCCTTTGGCCACCCTTCATCTGAAGCCCATAATTCCACACTGCACCACGTGCAATTTCTCCTTTACAGCCAATTCACCTAACAACCTGCTGTGGGAATGGAACTCCCCTGTTAAATGAGGAATGTCTGTATTTCAATCGGCAACTACATTATAGAGTTACCACAGTGATGGAGTTGACAGTGCAACATATTTAAAGATACATGTTATAGTGTTACATCTCTGTGCACACAGAAAATAATTTAATTTTTTAAATATATACATATAGTTTATTTTAAATGAATAAACAACATTAGAAACAATACAGAATTTCAAAAAAACCAAGATGGTAGGAATTCAACAATGGTTGTTACATTATGTTTTCTACAAAGTAGTTGTTCAGATTACCAGATATAAGGATGTAAAATTAGTGAAAAAATTAAGCAATCACTGTTCATTTCAATAAACCAAAGGACATTAGTAGTATAATCATCTTAGCTATGTATATATATATATTTTTTTTCCCTTTCTGTTTCTTTCTTTTCTCCTTTCCCTCATTCCAGTGTTCTTTCTCTTTGAGCAGTTTCTTTCCCTTTCACAATATCTATCATACCTTTCAGATTTTATTCATTCTTTCAGGTTCTTACACTAGGAAGACAATATAATATTTACACATGCAGATCTGATTTATTTCACTCATGAGTATGGTCTCTAGTTGCACCCATTTATCTATAAAAGCCTCGAGTTTATCTTTCTTTATAGCTGAGTAATACTCCATTGTATAAAAATACCACATCTTTTTTATCCATTCCTCAGCTGATTGGTGTTTGTGTTGTTTACAAGATTTAGCTATGAAAAATTGTGCTGCTATGAACATGGGTGCACATATATTACTGTGATATGATGTTTTCAGTTTTTCTGGAAAAATATCCAGAAGGGGAATAGCTGGGTTGAATGCGACCTCTAAGCCTATTTTTTTGAAGAATCTCCATACTTATTTCCAGTGGCTGTACCAGTCTATACTCCCACCAACACTGGAAAAATGTTCCTTTTCCCCACATTCCCTCCAGCATTTGTTGTTGGTTGAGTTGTTGATGATAGCCATTTTTTCTGGGGTGAGGTGGAATCTCGGTGTTGTTTTAACTTGCATTTCTGAAATGACCAGTGATGATAAATATTTTCTCATGTATTTATTTTCCATGTATATTTCTTCATCTACGTTTCTGTACACTAACAACAAACACGCTGATAAAAAAAATTAGGGAAACTACACCTTTCACAATAGCCTCTGTCTTGGTTACTTTACTCTTGTTGCTGAGACAAAATACCCAACACCCAAATGAAGGAAGGAAAGGTTTATTTAGCTTACAGTTGTGCAGGTCTCAGTCCATACTTGGCTGCTTCAGAGGCAGAGTGGCACATGGCAGAAGGTAAACTGTTCAAGACAGCAGAGCACAGCAAAAAGCAACCAGCCAAAGGGGGGAATGGCTGCAAGCAGCCTCCTTTTCTCCTCTACATTGTAAACAGCCTACCCCCACCCAGGGGTCATGAACCTCTCACACAACCTCCATGCCCTCGTCTTTCACAGGCTCAGGATGTTTACAAAGTAAGCACCCCGCTTCCTCCTGAGTCACTCAGGTAAACCTCTAGATTCCCCAAGTTGACACAATGTATCAACCATAACATTCCACCCGTTGTCAACTTGACAATCATACACATTTCCTTAAACCAGTTTCCAGAGACAATGCCATTATACTACATTAGAACCATAACATTTTGCCCCCATACAGATGAAAATTAAACATTTCCAACATTTAAAGGCACAAAATAAACATCACCATTCCAAAAAGCACCAACAGGGTAATATAGAGCATTGGGACCAAAGCAGTTCCAAAATCCAGCAGGGCTAACATTGTGTCCTGTAATTCCACATCCAGCATCTGAAGCAACTTGTGGCACGCTGTGAGCTCCAAGGGCTTCCATGAGTCCACCCCATGGCACTTCTGGTGGTGACAGCTCCCACACCTTCTCTCTTAGGCTTGTTTTGCTCCCTCCCTGCAGCATCCAAAAAAGTGAAATACTTAGGAATCAATCTAACAAAGAAAGGAAAAGATTTATACAGTGAAAATTACAGATCTCTAAAAAAAGAGATCAAAGGGGATTTCAGAAAATGGAAAGATATTTCTTGCTCGTGGATAGGAAGAACCAACATTGTGAAAATGGCCATGCTACCAAAATTGTTATACAGATTCAATGCATTCCCAATCAAAATACCATTAGTATTCCCCACAGATCTAGAGAAAACATTCTTAAAATTCATCTGGAACCAGAAGAGACATAGAATAGCAGAAAACAATCCTGGGTAACAAAGGCAAAGCAGGAGATATCACAATCCCTGACTTGAAATTATACTACAAAGCTACTGTGATAAAATCAGCATTGTACTGGCCAAAAGAAAAAAAAGACCTGAATATCAATGCAACAGATCAGAAGATGTAGACACAGCTACAAACATACACAGCCACCTTACCTTTGACAAAGGAGCCAAACATGTTCACTGGAAGAAAGCTAACCTCTTTAATAAATGGTGTTGGGAAAAGCTGGCTTTCCACATGCCAAGACTAAAATGACCCATGTCTATCTTCATGCACTAAAGTAAAAATGGATCAAAGATCTAAATATCAAAATAGAAACACTAAATCTACTGGAGGATAAATTAGGTAGAAACCTTGAAGACATAGGGGTAGGCAGAGAGTTCATGAACAAGAACCAAACTGGGGCTGGAGGTACAGCTCAGTGGGCTAAGTGCTTGCCGCTGAGCACTAGGGCCCTGAGTTCGATCCCCGGTCCCGGAAAAAAAAAAAAAAAAAAAAAAAGAACCAAACTGCATGGGAAATACTTAAAAAAGAAAATTAGATCAGGGATGAGGTAACTCACAGGTGTGTGAACAGGGCTCATCTGCAGAAGCACACCACCAGATACTTTTATCATCTTATGTAATTCAAAGACTAACATGAAATAGAATTCTACCGAAATGAGAAAGTGTCCATATTTTATTTATTGGGGTAGTTTTGGGACAGAGTCTGGCTGTGTAATTCAGGCTGGCCTCTAACTCACATCATATCCATGGCTGCTCTTGAACTCATGGTGATCCTCCTGCCTCAGCTTCCTGAGTGCTGGGACTGTAGGCACATACCACCACACTCAGCAGAAAGTAGTGTTTAATGCAAACATAATTTACATTGCTTCCATTTTACATTTAAATTAATAACTGTCTTGGTTACTTTTCTCTCGTTGCTGAGACAAAATACCCAACACCCAAAATGAGGAAAGGAAAAGTTTATTTAGCTTACAGTTTGTGGAGGTTTCAGTCCATACTTGGCTAGTTCTGAGGCAGAGTGGCACATGGCAGAGGGCAAACTGTTCATGGCAGCAGAGCACAGTAAAACAACCACAGCAAAAGGGAGGAATGGCTGCAAGCAGCCTCTTCTCTTCCCTTACATTGTAAACAGCCCACCCCCAACCAGGGGGCGTGTAGCTCTCACACAGTCTCCATGCCCTCCTCTTCCACAGGCTCAGGATGTGTACAAAGCAAGCACCCTGGCTTCCTGCTGAATCACATAGTTAACCTTTTAAACTTCCCAAATTAACACAATAAACAACATCCCTGAAGGGTAAGGGCATGTCCTTTTCACCCCAAGATTCACAACTGCTGAGTTAGTTAGCCAAACCTCTCCACTCTCCAAGTTGACACAATGTATCACCTATAACAATAACAATTAAATAAAATTAAAAATTCATTTCCTCAGTGATACTAGTTGTGTATCTGCTGCTCAGTATGTGTGTGTGGCCAGCGGCCATCACACTGGACAGCACCAGCCTGACTCATTCATTATATGCAGTCAACAAACCTCCTTTGAGACAATAGACAGGGACATGTGTTTTTTTCCCTGACTTTGCAGTTAAACCCTGGAGTTAACTCCTAAACATAGTTTTAGGATATTCAACTCCTGCCTAACCTAAGATCTGTGATCCAGACAGTGTCTAACCCTTCCTGGGTGGGAGCAGAGTGGGACAGAGCAGGGTGGGTGGACACCACTCTGCAGGCAGAGAAGCACAGAGAGACGGGGAGAAACAGAGGCCTGGGCTGGGACCTGGGACTGGAGTCTGGGTCAGGGCGCCTTGGCTGGATGTGTTATATCCCCTTCTTTAAAACAGCCTGCTTGTGATGCTTCACATATTTGCCATAAGGATCAAATAAAAATATTTCTATTTGCGAGTTCTAAAACACAGTCCACATGCTGGGATTTTCCTCCTGTGTGTGCCAGTGGGAAAGCTGTCTTGGCTGAATGCCCACCATTTGGACGCTGGAGGCCTGAGCATGTGGTGGGGCAGCCCACGCCCCCAGGGCAGGCCAGCCACACCCCAGGCTGGCGCAGGACCATGGGTAAAGCTCAGCCCTGCACTCCGCTGTGCAGGACGGACTAAGTAGTGTGTGCACTGGATTGCCTGGCTACCTGGCTCTAACACTCAGCGGCTAGGAGCGTTCAGATTTCGGATTTCACAGTCCTGTGGCTCAAGGTACAGGAATGAGCCGGCCTCATTTTCCTGATCTGTAAGCAGGAATGATAATGGGGTATTCGAGAGGGTCAGTGAAAGTGTGAGGCCATCCAGTGGAGTCTCTGGGAAGAGGGGCAGGCACGTGTTTAGTCCTCGCTGAGGGGTGATTAATTGTCATCTTCTAGGCTGGGTCCCCACGGATAAGCTCCTTGGAGCCGCCCTCTCCTTAGGGTCTGTCTCCTGCCTTCACATGGCCCCTCTGCTGCTCACAAGATCCAGACTCTCACACAGCACCAGGCTCCCAGAGATGCCATGCATGCCTGGGGGAGACAGGATGTCTTCACTTCTCTACGCGGACCGCCCACCCTGCATTGGGTTGATGTAGACCATTGCACACACGGCCCATCGGGAGTTCTTGCTCTCTGCTAATCAAGGAACTTCCCTCCCAAGGAAGAGAGTGAGGACAGAAGGAAATTCCATGCATTCACCCACATGTATTTACTGAGCACTTACTTCACAGCAGACACTACCTCTGTGCTTGGAGCCAACTGTGAGCAAAATGGTACAAAATACTCTCACGCAGAGCATTCTTAGTGAAGGGAGGTGGATGATGAACACCACAAAGCACATTTTTCAGTAGTTAGGAAACAGTCAAGCAAACTGAGGCCTGGAGGGATGTAGTGTAGGGCCATGGGTGATTTTAACAGACATCTCGGGGGGAGGCCTGACAGGGGACAGGGCAGTGGGGCCACAAAAGGAGGTGGGAGACACACAAGGCTCATGGGTGGGGAAGGGGCCTGGCCGAGGTGACAGCCATTGGGATGGAAGTGAGGACTGCAAGCCTAGCATGGAGACCGAGCCCCTGGAGTGATGAAGCCCAGCCACCACACGCAGGCCTTTCAGGACGTTCTACTTCCTGTAGAATCAGAGGAGACACAGGACGTGACTGTGGGGCTGGATTGCTATTTGTAGAGTTATTTCAAGTCTGACTTGGGCATCGAGAGTAGAAGAAGAATGGCAAGTTAGAATCTCTGAGCCATGAGAGGCTTTTTACCCTGAGCGCCGGGGGCTGAACCCAGGGCCTCCACACTGAGCTGCTTCCCCAGTCCTTTTTCCTTATTTTGAGAAATAGTCTTACCAAGTCACGAAGTTGCCCTGGCTTTCTCTAGTGTGCGGTTCTGCTGCCTTGGACCCTTGGAACGCTGGGTTTCCAGGTATTGACTCTTACGATTGACTTTTAAGGAACTGAGTTCTCACATCTAACAACCCTGAGTTCCTTCCACAAAGTTACCATCCTGTGCTTGGTCACCCTGGTGGTGGGGGTGCTGTCTCCTCTTAAGGCCTCCCATCCTCCCGGCTTTGCCTTGTAGACGAGTCTCCCTGCACCGAGCAGACTGCCTCTGTCACTGCCATCCATCACCGTTTTTGCCCTCCGGGGGTCTCTGGAACACACAAATCACTCTTTCCCATGACAGTCCTTCAAATATTTGAAGACAGCAGTTGTGTCCCTAGTGCTCTGTCTTCTCCAGTTTCTACTGTTGTTCCTCACGTGGCAATTATATCAGCCTCTGCCCTCTCTCTTCTTGCTCTGCGCCAGGTCTGCTTATTCAATGCTCAAAGGGAATCCAGGTGAGCACAGCTGGGAAAGACCAGGCTAGACTCATTCCAGACTAGCCAGGTTCCAGGTGGGACGTGGGGGGTGGAGAGAACCAGGGCTTTGGAACCAGACAGATGTGGCCTCAAGCCTCTACTCTGCCCCCCAATGTTGTAAGAAGGGAGGTTTATCCGCTTAGCATCTTTGTTTCCTTGTCTGCACGGTGATGACAATCATAGCAGCCTTGGAGATTTGCTGAGAGTTGAGTGGCTTGATGCAGTCAGTTGCCTGGCACCTTGGAGAAGTTCAAAGTGAATTCTTTATTTCCCTACACTGCACCCAAGCCTTGTGTTCCTGGGCTCACCTGGGGCCTTTGGCTTGAGATAGAAACTCTAGTGTGTCTAAAACCAGGGTGCTCATGACTAATTCAGGACCTTCCTGGCAGTGACCTAGGAATGTGGGAGTCCAACTGGGTCTCTATTCCCAGGGGTCCCTGAATCCCACCCCCCGCATTGTGTGGTTTGCTCTCCATATCCACATTGTAGGCTCCTCCTACAACAGACCCATGGGCCAGGATGGGGGTTTATCCCTTTTATTTATAAGGACAGGAGACATAGAGAGATAACACTACTGGCTTGGGGTCACACAGCTGGTGGAGCAGCCATCCTGGCAGTGGATAGTTACAGTGATTATCAATGCATGATTTGTGGGTTGGCAGTTTGATGCAAGGGCTCCCCAGCAGATCTTTGGTGATCAACCTTGGCCCAGACAGCAGATGGACCAGCTGAGGATGGATTGTTGCCAGAGGTCTCCACCTGTCTGGCGTTGCTGATGTCAGTTGGTGAGATGGAGGTGATGGGCATGTCTCTAGGAGACTAACCTGGGCTTGTTCACATAGGCCAACAACTTAGTGTCTAAGAGCCCAGAGGAAGCACCAGTGCTAAAGTGTGTCCATCCTGCTTTTGTATCTTATTAACTGCTTTACCATTGGTCATCACAAAGGATGTGGTTGAGGTCATGGAGGAGGAGTGAAGAAGTAGCCAGTATGTCTTGATGGGAAGAGGAAAATTACCTTCCAAAGAGCGAAGAATCAAGGCATAGGGAGATTTGTGTCTATTTTTACAGTCTACTCCAGCTAGTGAGGGGTGAATGTGGGCTGAGAGATAGAGATTATTCAGTCTCCTCTTTCTTTGACAGGGATCTAAGAACAAGCTCACATAATGCTCTGCTGATAATGTATTTTTTCCTATTGCAAAATGTATTATAGTTATGATTTTGCATCATGTGTGCAGCACACGACAAGTTTACAAACAAGCTTACATCCTAACCCACTAACAGGCACATGAATGAGGGCTGGCTGTGAATAGGGAGCACGGAAAGTAAGGTGAGAGGTTTCAGTAGCTCATCTGTCTCCATGTAAGTCAGTGAGCTTTCACTGATCACTCACTTTTACTGAGCTTTTACTACTCTGTGCTAGGTGCTATGCATTTATAAAGAACATGAATGCAAAAGTGAATTAGTCCTGATGGGGAGTCTCATAAGCCCAGTGAAAAAGAGATACTGAACAAAACCCTATTAGAATGCAGTCAGGCAAGTTCTATGAATGATGTTTGGGAAGCACACGAGGAATACTTCTGTTCTATGGGATGCTGCCAGAAACTACAGAGAGAAGGCGCTGGTGGTGGGCAAGAGCATGGAGGTTTCAGCCTGCATGGAATATTCTGATAATAATGAGACCACAGAGTGTGGGTGGTGTGAGGGATGGTGTCGAGAGGTGGAAAAGGAATCCTTGTAAGTGACTTTGAATATCATGCAAAGAATTCCAAATCCATCCTGAAATTTATGGGGTGACATAGGAGACTTTCAAAATGGTAAGGACAGAGCCAGAACAGTGAAGTTTTCTATCTAAAGAGCACAGTGATTGCAGGCTGGGAAGAGGGACCCAGAGACAGGAAGAACAATTATGAACAATTAAGCTCTTTCCCAGGAAGAGGTGATGATGGGCAGAATCAAGAACCTATATGCGGGACAGCACAGGAGAGGGTAATTTTAAAAGTATTTAGGGGAGGGTTTATGAGCGATTGGGCATGCGGGATGAGACCACAAGCTGCCTTGTTTGGGCTGCTATTTTAGCAAAAGCCAGCAAGGAAGCAGATCATGGAGTAGGAACAAACCTAGGGGAAGAGTGGAGGAGAATGTGGAGGAGGTCCAATGTGGGCCATGTGGCATTGGGGGACCACAGAGGATCTCTAGTGAGTTATTGAATATCCAGGTCTGAAGGACAAGACAGAGATCTGGGTAAGGGATGGCAAGCTAGAGGTCTTCCACATGCAGGTGGAGAATTGGTAAGAATTTGGTGGTGACTGGTTGTGGCAGTTAGAGTGGAGCTTCGGTTTGATTTGCCATGGGATCAGACTTAGGACTTGGTGGCATACACAGTGGGTGGGCAAGTCCTGGAGTGTGGGCTTTGGGGTCTATGTCTGGACCCTCGCTCTTCCCTCATGGCACAGTTACTCTGCTCCACTTCCAAGCACCATAAACTAAGCAGCTTTGCTCTGCCACAGCCTTCCACCAGGAGCTCTGCCTGGAGTCGGCTGGTCATGGACTGAGACTGAGCAAATTAAACCTCACCCCCTTTAAATTGTGGGTGTTGGGTGTTACATCTCAACAATGAGAAAGTTAATCCAGAAAATGGATACCAGAGAAGTGGGGTCATTGATGTTACTTATATCTGACCATGTGGTTTAGAACCTTTGGAACCAGTTTGTGAGAGGGGTTTGGAAAGGTGTGGAGATGCCAGCTAGAGAAGTACTGTAATACTATAAGCAGAGCCTGATAGGTGCTTCTAGGCAGAGGTCAGAAGACCAGAATGCTCACCAAAATGTGGGCAGTAAAGGCCAGGAGGTTTCAGATGGGAATAAGGACTATTTTGCAGCTGGAATATAGGACATGCATGTAACACTCTGGCAGAAAACTTGTCTAGGTTTTGTACATGTTATGAGTTTTTGTGTGAGTCAGAGACTAAGGGCAGTGGACTAATTAATCTGTGGGAAGAAATTTCAAGATGGCACAACGTTAAGGCTATGGCGTGAGTACTACTGGCTGCTGTTAGCCAGATTTCTAGCGAGAACCAACAGGAAAAGGAAAAGCAGAAAATTTTGCAAAACTGAAATTTTTGCCTCAAATGAACCGTGTGTAAAGTTGGCACCAAAGGAAGTGTGGCTGCAAACAAGACCAGTACTGCTAAAAAGAAACCAAGCACTTTGCATAAGGAAAGCACTTCAGCAAGACTTCACCCACTGTGGACTCAAGGGTTCAAAACTATCAGCCTTTCACTGGAGAAGAAATTCTTTGGGAATTGTTTCCCTGGGGCTTATTTACCTTGTTCAGTTTCAGGCATTCAGGTGCTGCTACAGGCATTGTCCAAAGGGGCCTTGCTACCGCTTAGTGAGCGCAGAGCAGACTTTAGTGTTGTCCACATAGTGTCATCTGTACTGGCATACACAATGTAAGAGTTGTGGGGACATGAAAGCTTCCACTTAGATTTTAAGGGAAGAGCTGCAAGTCCCTGAGGGGGCGGTGTAGGAAGCTGTGGAAATGAGGCTGAAGGTGCAGAGGCGATCCAAAGAAGGCAGAGGTGTCAGGAACATGGAACATCTTCAGAGGGACATGGGCGGAGCCAGTCCGAAAAAGATGATTTGTGGGCTGCAGCTGGTGAGGGCATAGGAGTGAGGCCACCAGAGCGAGCCCTCTGGAGCACGCAGTTTACCACCTACGGCTAAGACGTTACACGTGGAGGTGCGGGACTTTCCCTGCGGGGCTCGGTCTTGCTTTGCTCTGCTTGTTTTCTATTCTTCTCGTTTGCAATGGAAATATTTACTCTGTGCCACTGTACCTTGGAGTTACGTACGTTGTGTTTTTTTTTGGAAAGACTCATTTTTAAGATTTGCCCTGAGTCTCAGAAGAGTCATAGACTTTCAGAAAATGCTGAAACAGTTAGGTTTTGTAGGAAGGGGTTATTGCGTTCCTGGTTTTAGGCAGGATTATTGTATTAGGTGAGGTGGAATTATGAACTTAAGCTAGCTGTATTGTCAGTGTTTTACTAGAGAAACAGACATAACACAAGATATACAAATGTGTAAGAAATTAGAAGGTTGGCGTACAACGGTCAGTCATAGAGTTGGTTGAGGAAGAGTGCAGAGAGTGTCTGGAGATGGAAGGTTTCAGTCCAAGGTCTGGAGCTCACTGCAGTGTCTTTGCAAGTTTGTATCAGAGGGCTGATGGGTCTGTGATGGAAAGCTGGAGTCTACTCCAAGAGGCTGAAGGATCCAAGGCAGAAGACGAAGAGTCCGCACTCCAGGAGATGACATCCGAGCTGAAGGCAAAGACTGGAGCTCTTCCGAAGAACAGAAGCAAGTCTGTCCTTCCTCATTTATCCTTTATTGCTGTCCAGGTGATAAGTGGCCCTAGGGTGGGTCCTCTGCACCCTAGGGTGTGGAATTGCTGAGCAGACTTAGTTAAGATTGCAAACTTGTCGAGTTAACACAATCAACCAACCATCACACTAGCAGTTGTCTTTATTTACTGATTAAATATAGTTTCGGATGATGTGTTTTGGTAGCTAATTTAAAAGGGTGGGAATGTGGTGGTTAGGGTGAAATTTCAACTTGCGTTCTGGAGTCTGACCACTGCCATCCTAGGCTGACCAGAGACCACAGTAAGCCTCTTCCATCCTACTCTGCTCTTATAGCTGCTAAAGATGTGTAACCATGGATTGATAAGGCCCAGTAAGCACAGTCCCAACCCATAACTCCATCATCCTTTAGGCCTACTCTCAGCAGGCAACCTCTACTTTCTCCATTTTCTCAAGCCTTGCCTCTGGCAGGTAGCTACAGTTCCTTTTCACTGACCTCTTCCTCTTCAAAGTGCCATTATGAACTTTTCCTTTGGGCCCCCCTTATGCTCATGACCCTATAAAAGACCCTATACCCTGTGCAAGCCTGGCCAGTCTGGTCCAAGTGCTAGGGCAGCCCTCTCAGGTTTGTTCTAAATAAACCTGAGTGACTGGTGAACTTGTGCCTTCATTTTTGCCTCCTTTTGCCCTAACAGCTGGCTCTGAGGTCTGTGCGAGAGTTTAGTAGCCACACTTCCAGGTGTGTCCAGGTGGATAATGGGGGCTTGGGGTCTGTGTGTGACCTTTCCTCTCTGGCACTGTCTCCCTGTTCTGCTTCCTGGCTGCCATGAACCAAGCAACTTTGCTCTGCTGCACCCTTCCACCAAGAAGCCCTTGCTGTGGAGATGGCTGATCATGTACTGAACATGGAAGCAGATTAAGGCACTCCTCCTCTAAGCTGTGGGTGTTGGTTGTCATGACTCAGCAACAGGGAAGCTGCCTGTTACACTGATAGAAATGCAAGATAGCTCAGAGCCAAAAACTGATAAAAAGAAGTTTTGCATTCCTTTACCAGTGTCAGTAGAAAGTCCTGGAGTAGCATTACTTCACTCACTGTTGGATCCAGAGTTGCCCAGGGTGTAAGTAGCCCTTTATCTCCTTCTCCATCTGTGCTCTTCTCCCCTCTGGAAGCTGGCTTTCCTGAGCAGTCTTGCTTTTCTCTCAGGTGGTGGAAACATGCCCATAGCCGAGCATTAGTTTGTCATATCTCATCCATCCTGCCAATTGCAGAGGCCATTGATTTAGGATGTTTGCTGAGCGAGACCAGGGGCATTCCCAGGAACTCTCCTGGGCGGGGGATAATTTTGTGTTGGAGTCTTCTGGGTGATGTGGGGAGGAAAGAAGACATCTGGGTTTATTTGGTATACTCCGACCATATTCAAATTAAAGTTCTTTTTCTGTCAGCAATTGGTTCTTGTTCTCTGGGCAAGGCTGAGTGCCATCAGAGAACTGTGCTGTGGTTTCTGGGACTGGAATTCCAGGACTTCCCACCAAAAGAGAAAAAGAAGAAGAAACAGAAACGGAGCGTGTTTAGACACCACCTTCAAGTGCTTTGGGAACTCTGTAACTCTTGCAGGGTCTTCTTACTGTCCCTCCAGAGCCAGGTGGGTGAGACAACCCAAGGGGCCTAGGGTCCAGAGGAGGCCATGGTGAACCCAGGGACGTTCACACTCAAAGCGCCACACAGAAAGTAGTGACTCCACACCGAAATGGGGAGGTTTCGGCGAGGCAGGGGAGGACCAGAGAACCTTGCTTCATTTACTCTGTCCCAGAAGGGCAGGGATGACCAGGCACCCGTCTTTGTCTTGTTCTGCTTTGGAGGCCTCTTCACCAGACGGGCTATTTCTCCAGAATGTTAAGTGCTTCCCCAACTTCTGTAAACAGCCCCGGGTGCATATCCAATGCCTCTCATGCAGATTAAACTATTAATATGGAGGAAGGAGCGGCAGAAGAGGTGATGGATTTAATTTGATTTGTTTCTCCTAAGAAAAGCCTAAGTCAGTGAAGAGTGTTTATCTCAGCCCCTGAAGATGCCTCTTTCCGTAAGAATTCAGTTCTTTTCTCTGGATCTTAGCACTAGCAGCTCCTTTGTTAGCACAATTATTTCTAATATGCTTGTAGCTACTTCAAGATTTAAGAGTGTAAGTTAACTAAGTGGACCCACAGTGGTTAAACAGATCTGAAAATGCTGAGGAATAAAGGACATTGTACTGAATTTTGCTCTTACCTTTATCCCCTACAGTACAATATAACAGCAAGTTACATAGCATTTGTACTGTATTAGGTGTTATAAGTAATCCAAGATGGTTTATAGTATATGGGAAGACTGTGTAGGTTATACGCAAACATGATGCCATTTTATATAAGGGACTTGGGTACCTTGGGATTTTGATCTCAGAACCAATTCCCTTTGGATTCTGAAAAACAGCCGAATTTTTTTCTGATCTTTGGTTTCTTTACCTAAAATAGTGGGTCATTAAGAAAATTAAGTGACATGCTTTACAAGTGTTTTGAGTGGTCCTGGTAAATGCTGAGAACTTAGTTATGAGGAGCCCTTACTCTATAACTGTATACATGAAACTCTTGGAATGTATTTTCCATTTTTCTGTCCACACCCTTTTGGCTTTTGATGAAGTGAGACCCTACACAAATGAGCAAGCAAAATATACAGCACATGGAAGACATCAGAATATACTGCTACAAAGATACCACTTTGACCCAACAACTATTGTGAACTGAAGGTATCTGAGGTTCCACAGGTATCGAAAGATGCCCCAGAGAGCTTCCCTTCTCTGTGGTCTACAGTAGAAACTTCTAGGAAATGAGGACTTCTTGGGTCTTTTTTTTTTTTTTTTTGGCGGTACTGGGGATCGAACTCAGGACCCTGCGCTTGCTAGGCAGGTGCTTATTCCACTGAGCTATATCCCCAGCCCCCGGAAATGAGGACTTCTATAAACCTTCCTGGCAAGTGTTCTGGCCATGAAGGAGGCAGAAAGTCAGTGGTGGGCTGGAGCTGCATGAACAGGCCTCATTCTGTTAGCTTCACCCTCACTCGGAACATGCTCATGCCATCATTCTGGCCTCTTTCTGAAGCAGGTCTGGAAGTCTTTCGTGAGCGTTTTCATGAGGTGTGATCAAAAATTTGGTGACTGCTGCTGCCAAGTGCCGTCTGACAGAGAGGCAGGCTCGTGAAACATCGGGTGCACCCTCGCCCACTGTATTCACGAATCTGGCAGTGAGACTTCCGGTTCTTCCCTGAAGTCAAAGTGACCATGAAGGGAGAATGTTTTGAACCAATTCAAGACATCCAGAGAACCAAAATTGCACAACTAAAGATGCTCAGGAAAGAGGACTCCAGAGGTGCTGCAGAAAGTGGCAAGGACAGTGGGCTGAGTGTGTTCCAAGTGAGGGAAGCGTTCTGAGGGGGATTTGTGGCAATGTGTCTTTTACTGTAATAGATTTTCTTTAACTTAAATATCCTGTGTTCACTGTATTATTTGGTCAAACTTACCTTCCCACAGATGCCATTTTTAGAAGCCTAAAACCCTTTTCTCCGTCTTACCACTTCTCTACACATTTTCCTTGTTAATATGTCCTATAAGTCTAAACTCTGGCTACTCATCACCAGGTTTCATCCCTGCGCTATAAATTTTGCTTTCCCATGGGTGACCTCAGTCTGATTTGCAGAACCCACACCATAGAACACAAGAGAGTAGAGGGAAGGTTTTCCTTCCCCACTGTCAAGTGTGTGTAGCAAAAGATGCATAGACAGTGGGTGTAGGGGAGAGAGTGCTGTTCGAAATAGGAAGGCAAGCAGGGCTTGTTTCCAGTGAGCATGTCCTTCCTGTTACTTACAGCTGGGGGAACCGGAGGGCTCTGCTGAGTTTCCTAATAAGGCTTGCCTGTTGGCTGGGAGAGCTTGCAGTTGGCAGCAAATATGGGTGAGTAATCAGAAGATGATACTATTACATATGTGAACGTGGGAAACACAGACTGCTGAAGAAGCACAGAGGTGAGCCAAGCAGGCCTCAGGACTGGCTTTTCTGCGGGATGCCGTCTGGCTTATGATCCTTGTTTTTACTGATGCTCTGGTCAGAGTCAGGGGGAGACAAAGTCCCTTGCTGGGTTCCTATAACAGCTCTTTCAAGACTGACTCTTAATGACCTTAAAAGGGTTATTGGATCACAGGGAAATAACCACAGGGGAACCATCAATCCAGAGCCTGTGCTGTGCAAAATGGTAGCCGCTACCACAGGAGGGCATTTCAGTATAAATGTGTCAAGATAGCGTCATTCAGAAAATGCCTTTCCTTGGTTGTACCAGCCTCTTGTGCTTCACAGTCACATGAGGCCCAAATGTGCAATAGCCAGAGGTGGCTGGTGGCAACTGCCTCGGACAGTGCAGATAGAACATTCCTATCATCCCAAATCCTTCCTCGGACTGTGCTGCTCTGAGTCCTGTGGCTTATGGTGGGACTACTCAGACTTCAGTGTGCAGATGAGTTACTAAAAAGCAGGTCCGGCTCAGTAGGCTGGGGTGGTTTCCAGGACTCTACATTTCCAATGAGCTCCATAGCAGTCAGTTCCTGCCATCTCATCTGCCACTCTACAGAACAGGGCTTAGAAATGCCCATGTTCTCTGGGGCTGGTGGAAATAGATGGTATTTGGGGAGCTCCTACGTTAACTCCCTCCACACTCTTCCTGGGTCTTTCTCTTTTCAAGGCAGAATTACAGTTTATTAACCTCCTTGTCCCTCTTGAGAGATAGCTATGAACAAATGCATGAACTACAGGCCCAGAAAGCCTAGGCCTAACACCTGGCTTCAAAATGTACCAGCTGCGTGAAGTTGAACAGTCATGTAACCTCATTGTGCCTCGGTTTTCATCCTCAGCACAGGAAAACATGTTTATGTTTTGTCAATGCCCCACACATGTTGCCCATCATCTGCTGATCCAGTGCTCTTGGAGATGGCTAACTTCCTCATGTGGGTGCTCTGTATGAGGGACTAGGACTACAGAGATGTGGAAGTTTAATCCTGACCTGAACTTGAAGGGTTTCCAGTAGAATTCCAGGTTTCTGGCACTGGTGTAGATTTGGGGAATGAGATGTACATGTTGTTCAATAGCTGAACAGGATGTCTCATGCCGCAGGACGGCTTCCTCTTCCCCCAGCATTGCTCCCCTGTAACATGCTGCTCAGGGTGTCTACTGATGTTACAGGACAATCCTGCCCATGTGCAACTGGAGAGATAAGGTGTCACATTGGCACCTGCAAGATATGTCACCAGGACCCATCTATGCATTGCCACATTCAAGGAGAGACAGGTCAGAAACTAACTGATTTAAAAGATTTAAAGCCAGCTTTTGCTGGCTTCTTGCAGAAACTGCCACAGAAGATGCAACTTATAAGTCAAAGAAGTGGCTCTTAAAACCTTTCCAGTGTTCCTTTCATTCTCATTCTTTTTTCTACCAAATTTGTACCTGAAATACAGCCTACGATTTATTCCTGCTTTTTTCCTCACTCCTGCAGCAGCCCCAGTCCTTGCTTCTCTGCTCTCCCTGTCCCCTCACGCCCCAGCTGTCTCCTGTAGCTTCCTCTTCCCCCAGCACCACTGCTCCCAGTCCTTCTCCCCCTCTGCAGTCTGTGCTTCTGGCTTCTCACATCTTGCAATCTGCAGGAGGGGACTGAGGGTGCTGCTCTCACGGCCCCACAGTGGAAACCTGCTCATTCCCCAGACAACAGAGGAGAATTTAGAACTGACCTGAAAGAAAAAAAAATCCTTCCTCCATAGAAAGGAGCCTGGAGGATGTGGTAGGCAGAGTTCCAAGATGCTACTAGGACCCTGCACTCGGGTGTATGTGCCTTGTCTAATCCCTGAGCCTGTGAACATGCTGGGTGCTGTACCCCTCACCTTCCCATTTCTGGAGCGGAATACCTGACATACACAGATTAAAGGGTAAAAGATGTGTTTTGGCTCACAGTTCATGAGGTCTCAGTCTATGTTCACTGTTAATGCTGCTGTTTCTAGGCTGTGGTGAAGCAGAGACATCATGGCAGAAAAGGCAAAGGGGAGGAAAGCTGCTGACTTTGTGGTAGCCAGAAAGCAGAGAGAGAAGGATAAGGCCAGAAAGGGAGGCACAGGAGACCAGAGACGCTGTTCAAAGGCACACCCCCCATGACCTACTTCCTCCAGCCTGGTCTGGCTTCTACAGCCCAGGCTGCTAAGGAGCTCATTGGTGTACCAATCCTCGGATGGCTTAGTGTCCTTACCACCCAGCATCTCTCCAGAAGTGTCTGTCTGAGCACCAAGATGAGCTGGCACACTGAGGACTCCATGACCAGGCTATGATTTGTGTATATCCACTTTAAAAAGGGGAGGTTGTTCCAGGAGAGCTGACTGACTCTGACAAGTTCTTGAGAGGTAGATGCTTTTCCTAGTTGATCATAGACGAAAAAGTTGGAGGGATGCACTTTTGCTGCCTGGAGGAAGAAGGAGAGCCGTTGGTGCTGTGAGTGGCCCACGAGGTCCCCTGAAAAATGTTGGTGTCTTGTTGGAGGCAGAAGCTGCGGAAAGGAAATGTAGACCTCCGTCCTACAACCTCAAGGAGCTGATTTCAGCCAAAAATTTCCCGGAGTTGGAAGGGCATACTTTCCTGGAGGCTCCACAAGGAGCAGAACCCATGAGCCCTTGACTCCAGCTATGTGAGATCTGGAGAAGAGAACCAGACATGCTGTCCTGGACGTGTGACCTTGAGAGCTGAGAGCTTACTCAGTGGGTGCTGTTTCTAATCTCCATTTTCCATAGTTTGTTACCTAACAATAGTGGATGAACAGTGACGGGGAGAGTATTGGTGAGGAGAGCTCATACCTCAATGGTGTGTTTAAGTTATGGACAAAAATACCGGTCACAGAGCAAGTGCTGAGAGCTCAGGAGGAGGCCTTGATAGTGAAGGCTGCTGGGACAGGAGAGGACCTGTGGTGGGCAGGGAGAAATGCTCTTAGGAGGGCTGGAGACTGCTAGGATGGACCGCAGGACTTGGTGGCTGCAGTGCATGGGGAAAGACTGCAGGTTAGGGAAGGCTGTGGGAAAAAATGTGTGAGCAGGAGTAACAAGCAATGTTGTCTGGGGGGATCTGGACACCCCAACCTTCCCTCTTACTTTGCTGAAGCCTTTCCTGACAACTACCTGAGCAGGCAGGGCTTTCACTCCACCTAGAATGTGTGTGCACTCCGTCCTCTGCCAGAAATTTCCTTTCTTTCTGCTTCATCTGTCCTCCAGGCCCCGCCAAGGCTCACCCCTACCTAGCCCCCTTCCCAGTCTCAGAAAGGCGAACCCAACTGGGGCTTCGTAGCTCAGAACTAGAAGCTGGGCCTCTGACAGACTCACTCTTTCTGCTCTTTCAGGAAAGAAAGGAACCTCTTTGCTAGGTCGGTAATCAAATCCAGCCTTTTGTACTATTTCTTGTTTCCAAATGATGGGTTTTCTTAACACAGGGCCTCCCCACAGCCTCACCAAGCTGGCAGCCCCAGTGCTACGGGCACTTTTGGCTGTGAATTTCTGAAACAGCTGAGGCCCAAGAGGCCCTGGGCTCTTCCCACAGGATCCTCAATCATGTTCTTGTCTCCTCCTCCAGAAATGTGGGCTAAAATAAGCCCAGAAGCTGAGAAAGGGGTGAGTCAGAGCCCAAGGATGGAGCAATCACTCTGGCAGCTCCTAGGGAGAAACATCCCCAATGAGCTGAGTTATTTATGTCAAAGGCTGGTACAGAATGCTTTCGCCTCGGTCAGGCTGCGGCAGGGTCCCCTTCCCAGCTCTGCACTTGGGAAAGTTCTGCAGGCAGAACAAGAGTGGCTCAGGTCCCCTTCTTCCCGGCTACAAGCCAGGGGACATGTTACCCCCAGCTCCTGCTCCCCAGGGGTGGCCACCGCATCACCCTTTGCCCTGGCTCCCCTTCTCTCAGCTGCAAGGTGCAGATGGAAGCCCAGACTGCAGCTCCGATCTCTGGTCCTGGCACTCATCTCTGTGTCTGGGTCTCTCCCAGAGCACCAAGTCCCCAAGCTCCTGTGTGGCCTGGATGGAGCGGGCTGTGAAGGGGCAGAGAGGAATTCCAACATGGTCCTGGCAGGGCAACCCGTGCTCAGCCGAGCCAGTTGCAATCAGCAATCACTGACTGGGGCTTCCCTGTGGGCACTGGGAAAGGAATGTGGAATGGAAGAAGGACAGGTGCCTGCAGGAGCTCACAGCCTGGCAGGTGAGTGTGGATGAACCAGCAACACACACCTCCTCCTGGAGCAGAAAGTGCCTGACCTGGCCAGGCTGTTCCAAAGAAGCTGCCCTGGAAGTGGGCTGCAGCTGGGAATTTGGTCCTGTTACCAGATTTTCTCCACCTGGGCCAAAAGTTTTATTGAGAAAGAGATCAGCACAAAATAACCAGAGAGGTCAACCATTTTCTTTAGAGGATCTAATGTTTAACATCCATGTAGCTTCCCACAGACAGTAAGAACATTGCAGGCTTGGTTATCATCCCAGAGTCTTCCTACGTGCCATCCGAGAAGCTTTTGCAGCCAGCCACAGGCGCTCAGCGGAAACACCTTCAGTGCCAAGCACTGGAGACTAGAACACACCCCAGCAGTCCGGGCCCTATTCCCGACACACCACTCCCCTCTCAGACTGCCCCAGTCACCACCTCCAGAACGTCTTCGAAATACTTGGAGTTACTTATGACATTTTCATCCTCTGCGACATTTAAAATAAATACTAACATTTAATTACATTTTATTTTTTTCAAATATCATCTGAAAGGCTTCATTCTGTAATTTTCTCGGGAAGGCTTTTTCTCTCCTTTCATCTTTTGGTTTGAGGCTTTTAAAATAAAATAAATAAAATTTGAGCTATCATATATATGTAGAAGATCAACAAATATCTTTTTACACAGGTGTGTACTGCAATCATTAAGTGTGATGTGTCAACTTAAGAACTGTCAGGCGGATTAGAAAAGCTCTGGGTGTGTCTGTGGGTGATCAGCAGGTAGGCTAGCAAACAGGGTAAGGCCCACCTGGATGTGAGTGACACCATCCGATAGACTTGTAGCCTGGATGGAATGAAGAAGAAAAGGAGAAGGAAATCTTCCCTCTTTTCTTCCCAGGAGCGCCAGCTTTGCATTGCCTTTGGCTGTTCATCTCCAGGTCCTTCAGGCTTCGAGCGGGCTTCTGACTTCTGACACAGACCCTTTGACCTGACCACACAGATCTGCTCCAGTGACTCCACAGTGAGTCTCCAGGCCTTTGACCCTGGAGTGCTACAGGGTCCTCTGGTATCGGAGACCCGGTTTAAGAACCCTAAGTCATCGCAGGCTGATGAGGCCCACGATCTCCCAAGCGAGTGGACGGACGAAGGCATAAATAAAAGATGAGACAATGGAATACGATTTCAGGGCTTCCAGGAGGGACTAATTCTCTTCCAGCTTCTATATTCTCTGAATTAGCCAAAGACTTTTCTGAGTCCCCTGTTTTTATTAGGTTTTTCAAATAAGAGAGGGGGAATACTGAGGAAAATGCAGGAGTCTGGGCAGGACTCCTCCAAGTACTATTATGTTAATTTAGGAGAGCTATGTTATCTCCAGGAAGGCCTTCACCTCAGGGCTGAGATGCCTGTGGCCATAGTTTCCTTGAAGTTAATACAGGTAGGAGGAGCCAGATGTCCTCAGCTGCAGTCATCTTGTCCTTGAGGCATCACAGTGTCACAGGCCAGTACAGGCCTCAGCAGTGACCAGTGACTCATAAAGGTTCATTTACTATAAATCAGCTGCCCATCTGCAGACAAGGTGCCTAAGCTTTGGACAACGCCCAAGTAAATGTGAAAAGCCAATTGGTTAATATTAAATCCTGCTCAGAGCTGCTTTGTAGTGGTCCCCAACACTCTGGCTTGCAGTGCACAGATCGCCATTTTGCATTCTGCCAAGGCCGATTCCATGATTGGGTGACAGGGACTTCTCCCTTCAGATCCTGCACGCCTACCTAATAAATCCCTTGTATATTTATATTTTATATTCATTCCATCCTCTACTGAACCCTAACTAGGACAGCATAAAGAAACACTGTAGTGTGACCAGGCTATATGATCCTATGGTTCTCTTTTTGGCACCTAGCCTTATCTGAATCACATGTTTCTCCTTTGTAACCCTCAGTGCAATGCAGCCCCAGAGGCTCTGAGGGTGGAAGCAATCTGTGCTTTGTAAGTTCTTATTTTAATGGTGAGTCTCTGATTCATTCAGCAGACAAACACTGAGTTCATATTATGTGTCAGCTCTGCATTAAGCACTGGAAGAAAGATGGTAGGCTGTGGTACCATCCCAGAACCACGAGAGAAACCACGAGACATATGAGCTCATGCAGCTGAACTTGATTACAACCGGTACCAATGGAGCATTCCACTCAGATTCTTGAGGCCAGAGAAATGGGAAAGATTAGTCTAAAAGAGGAGAAATTTACTAATCTGCCTGGTGGGAGATAAGCTGGCTGCTCCAGCAGAGTCAAAGTGGCTTGAGAAAGCAGTTTTGTTCCTTGCATGGTAGGGAAGGAACCAGAGCTCTTCTGTGGAACAGGAAACCCACAGAGCCATGCATGGGCACCAAGTGAGGGTGCAAACTGTCCTCAAGGTTGAACGAATGATTGGACTTGCTTAGAAACGTCTTTCATCACCACATGTGACTACTACTACTGCTGAGAGCTGATGTCTACCAAGCCTGCTGAGCACTTTACACGCATCACACCATCAAGTTACTGCAGAGTCCCCCAGGTACCACTATGACTGCCTAGAGGCAATTGAGTTTAATTGTTATGAATGTGTGCTCTGCAGCTGGACTATTGTGTTGGAGTACTGGCTCCAAAATTACATTTTCAGGAGGGGTTAAATGAGATTTCACCTGTGCAGTGTTAATTAACTCTGTTTAATGAGTGCTGCCTCTTATTTGTCCATTAAATGGAGGGCGATGGTGAGGCCTAGACATAGATGGTCATGTTTCAAAAATGGTCACAAGGTTAAGAAGCAGAAAATTCTGGATGCAAACCCAGAACATAACCTCATTATCAACCAAGCCAGGTTTTGTTGCTCAAATGTGACTTTTTCTCTGGTAAACTTTTGATCTGCACAAAAACTGAAAAATCATTTTCTCCCAAAATATCCAGTAAAAAGAGGATGAAGAAATGTTAATGTATTTGATCATTGTCACTTTGAAGAACCTGCTTAATCAGTCAATGGATTCATCAAACTTTTATTCACTTACTGAGTCCCCACAGGTGCCATGCATAGTGCTTTGTCATTTCACATAAGCTTTCCCAATCCACCACTACTCACCTTTTACACACAGGGACACTGATCTTCAGAGAGCTGGGTAACTTGTGTATGACCACAGCACTGCTGTGCACTTCTGAGTGTCCCACACCACTTGCAGGGGGAGGGCCTCATTAGTTTGAGCTAATCAAACAAAGCATGCTCCAGTTTCCAGTGAGAGAAGCCAGGCTGTGCAAATAAGTGCAGAGCATTCTGCTGGCTGCAGGGATTAACCCGCAACAGTGAAGAAATCTGAATCCAAACAAGCATAGGTGGAAAGGTCCTGGAGCCCTGCAAACTCCTCTCTGTTCACTGAGAGCGTCTGTCTGGATTTGAGGACTGAGGGTGCTGCAGCCGCCTGGCCATTGGCCAGAGGATGGCACAGGCCCAAGGGTGAGCAGAGCCGGAGAGTCCCCAGTACGGTCCCACTGTGCAGCCCCTAAGCTTCAGCACAGTGAGTCTGCAATGCCCTCGCACTCAGCCAGCCTGCCCGGGGATTTCTGCACAGCCGGCGAGGCAGGAGTGCAGCCAAGTCCAGGTCCACACTGGGCTCCCTCCCTCTGCTCCTCTTACCTTTCCCAGACGCGATTTGTCTGTCCACGTTGTTTGCTACCTGGCAGGAGGAGCCTGGCTTCTGCTGTTGTGGCAGATCTGCTCATCCATCAGTCCCAGCGCCAGGCTGGTGGAGTTTGAGTCATTGTTTTTCTGTTGGTCTAGTTCTTTCCCAATAAATATGTATCGCTTAGATAATGAAAACAACAAAGGGAAAATTCCATGTGGGGCAGAGGTAAGCAAGGCAGCTCTGCTAAAGAAGAAGGCGTATGTAAAGACCAGCTGGGTGATGTGTGCGCGCACGTTTTAGAGAATGCTAAGGGACCGAGACAGGGCAAGGGGCTGAGCCTTTCATGGCACTTCGAGGGACTTATGGTTTTGGAGACCTACTCCTTCATTAGGAGGGCTGGCTGCAGTTATCAAACCCCACTGCCTTCTGCAGATGAGTGGCCAGGGCTGGGTGCAAGGTGTAGGGAGAGGCAGTTGGCCCCCACTTGGGAGCTGTGGCTTCTGGAGATCTTCGGCACCTGGTAGGTTTCCCTCCTTCCCTCCTGCAAGTTCCCTTCAGAGCCTCAGACTCCTTGGAGCTGACCTCAGCCACCCTCTGGTTGCTAACGAAGTATCATCTTGCAGGACTCTGCTGTGGGCATGAACACTATAGCTCCTATGACTGTAGCCACACAGAGGTAGGCAAGAAGACCCTGGTTCCGACAATGGAAACCCACTGTGCATCTGGCACCCCCTTCCTGACCTTGTCTCTCACTCTCAAAGACACAGGCTAGGGTTCCTTGCCCCCAACTGACTGCATGAATTTCTCCTCATAGACCAGACCTCCTGCCAGCCATTTCTACCTGCTATTGTAACCTTAACAAAGTCCTGGCACCAAAGTTCAGTGCACACTGATAAGTCACAGGCAGCTAGCCTCACCCGCCTTGTGGGAAAGCTTTAACCTTCAATATTTCTCTAGTTCCCTTACCTGTTCCACTTCAGTTCCCCTCGGCTACAAAAGCTGCCCCCGCCCTCATTCGCTCTGGCAGCCCACCTGCTTGGGTCATTCTGACATGGGCAACTCCTGCCGTTCAGGCTTCTGGCCTGGATGCCCTCCTGGCCGCTCAGGGCTCGGCCTGTTCTGGCCCAGGGACATTTCCTTACCCCACCCCCCCCGCCAGAAAAAGAGCTTAAAGGCCCACGCTTTCCTCCGCTCGGGGCCACCTTGGTCCGCTAGGTAGCATGCTACTCTGTCCCTCCCCCAATAAAGACTTCTCTCGTGTCAGAAGGTCTGGTCTGGTTCCATGTGAGTCTTGGTTTCTATCACACACCAGCACCCGGAGTCACATGTATTGCTTGCATCCTAGCTCTGTGCTTGCTCCAGCTCTGATTGGGGCAGGTCACTTGTGGCCAGCTGCCTCGTCTGTGGGGTGGGGATGCCTCAGAGAGTGAAATAGAAACATTACAGTTGTGTGGGATTACCTGGGAATTCATGTGCTTTTGCAGGAAATACGAAGCAGAGAAGGAAGCAATGTCTTTATTTCCTCCCCAAACTAAGGGCGGATGAAGGAGGAATCAGGCTGAGGGAGCAGCCAGGCTAAACCTAGAGACATGTGATGCTCAACTGAGTTGGAACTCAGAACATGGGTGGGGGGGCAGTAAGCTAAGACTGGAGAGCTCGGGGAAATCGACAGCCCAAACCATGGAAGGAGTGAGCTCATTGTCGTAAAGGAAATGAGGAACCACCGAAGGTTTCGAGCAAGGAAGTGCTTGACTTGCGTGTGGTTTTAAAAGCCCCTTTGCCTGTTTTGAGCATAGGCTGTCTGCGGCATCTGGGCCGGAGAGGGGCAGTCCAGCAGAAGCAGAAGGACCATGCCAGGGCATGGAGCAGCTGCCTGGATGAGGGAGCAAGTGGGCATAGAGGGAAGGCCTGACTGCGCTTGCCTGCTCCGTGGCTACAGGAAGCTCTCCTCACTTTCCGAGTTCAGTCTGCATCCAGAGACACTGCGGTGATTGGATGAGGTGTGCGTAGCACTTGCCACATGCTAAGTGCTGGGAGCTGGAAGCAACAGAGCAGGTGGTAGAGCTACAGTCTTGGAAGCATCCCCGGCACCTTCAGGGAGACAGGCCTGGGAGAATAAAGTGAGCAGATGCCGAATCCAGGCAAGGAGGGAACTAGAAAGGTGAGCAGGCATGTTGGCTGAGTGCTTCCTGGGTGGGGCCAGGACAGGTGCAGTGGTGGGAGGTGCCCAGGCAGGCTGGCACCTTCTGCTGAGGGTGAGAACCCACGTGCCTGAGGTGCTCATGTTGTGGACAGGCTATTTTTAGTTTGGCACAAGGTGCCTGCAGGAGAAGCGGCACAAGCCCTTCCTCGAGTCCTCCTGGCACTGTCTCCCCTGCCAGGAAAATTAATCATCAGGTCAGGAATGCAAAGTTAAAGCTGGGCAGAGGAAACAGCAATCTCAGAGGGATGAGGATGTGGTGAGAGAATGTCTTGCTCGGCCAGATCATCCGGGTCCTGCTACTCAAGCAAGTGGGGAGAAAGGATTCACTTTCAAATTCTCTCATTTTTGCTGGTTTTGAGGGAATGTGTCCTCCTTGTAAAACTCTCAAACCATTGATAGGGACTATTTTGAGTGCTGTGTGGAGGAGTGTGGCATAGTTTCACGTGTTTGTGTATGTTCCTGTCCTTTGGTTATCACCCAGCCTTACTGTGCAGGTAACGCTGGCTCCCGTCTTGTTGCCATGGGACAGAGGCAGGCGGGGTGAGTGACTGTAAGCTGGGCAATGTGGGGCAGCGCTCTTTGAGGGCGCAGAGGTTCATCACCCACCAGCGTGGCTGATTTGGATTTCAGAGCCTCTCAGGAGCCACACTCAGCTGAGCCTGGTCCTTCAGCAAGTCTCACAGCAGTGTGCCTCAGTCTGTCCTCAGAAAACAGAGCTCTTATGGTTACCCAGGGTTAAATGAGCTAATTAAGGTGACAGGCTTACAACAGAGTGTAAGTGTAAGGCTTACACCAGCCTGGCGTGTGGCGGTAGCTGGTGTTATTACTGGGAGCAGCAATCTTTCTACTCTGCTTGGCTAGCAGACCACCACTTGTCCTGGTGAAGTTCTTTAGAGGGAAGAAATGGGTTTTCCAGGAATGGCAGATCTGTTCCGGGATTAAGGGGAGCTGATGCCTGGAGAATAATCTTGATTTAAGCTGATGTTTAGCATTTTTATCTGTGAGTTTCAGAGCACAAGCTCCTCATGCTCTTGGCTGGTTCTTCTCATTGCGTATACAAGGCCCCCCCGCGTGCAGGGGCCTCGCTTGTTGGCAGTTCCTCGTGAAGCTCCCATGCTTTTGGAACAACTGCTCAAACTCATTTCTGTGTAGGATTCACTTTTATCTGTGTTTAAACAAAGAGGTTGTAAATTCTGGCTTTGTAACCTTAGGGAGGTTCTTTGCCTGAGTCTCAGATTGTTCACCTGCATAATGGGGGTATTAACAGGACTTTAAAGTACCCGCAACAGGGCCTGGTCACACAGGCTTAAAGAAGACTTACTGGTTTAAAACAGGTGTTCCACAGAGGAGCTGGGGTGGATTGGGGCTGCTGACTTCCTGCTTAAACTGAGACTTTCCCTTTGTTCTGGAATTTGATCAGTGTGAAGATGTTTGGTGACCCAGAATGTGTTATTTCCACTCCTTACCTGAAGTCAGGTCTGAGAGAGATTTAAATGCATCTGATGCATTTTTCTTGAGGCTGTGATTGGCATCTGTGAGTGAGTAAGGTTAGGACTGAATTGTGCCCCCTTCCCCAAGGTGATGTGGAAGCGCTGCCCCCAGGAGACAATGTTTGGAGATACTGGACGCTATTTGGAGATGGACTCTCAAAGAGACAGGGGGTTAACTGAGGCCTTAGTGGTGGAGCCCCATGGGAAGAGGGGGTCCTGGGGAAGACTGCACCAGAAAGGCAACATGACTCCTGGCCTCTAGAACAGGGGGAGAAGGCACTTGTGTTGTGTAACCCCACTGTCCCTTAGCAGCCTTGGGACACTAATGCAGTTGGTGTGCTCAGAAATCAGCTCAGAGGTGACCTCCCTGGCAGAGCTGGGCACCCAGGGCTCATCTCAAAGAACTTACTCAGGGAAGCCCGTGGCTGGGGAGTGGAGAATATCTGCCGGCTGTAGGCAGCATGGATGTTGAACAGAGAGTGGACACACTGGGGCCCAGGCTGCTTGCAGAAATCCCTGAATGACCTAAGTCATTCCTCCTTCTCATGCAGGTAGGGGGTGTGTAGTGCCCAAAAATATTTCCCCGGGGGAATTTGTCACATAGAGACCTGGCCAAAGGGAAATGTCACCAGAGCCTAACAAGGTGTTGCAGGTGGACTGAAGTTATTGAATCATTAAAGAACATGTCCCTAACTTGTATCTGTGGAGGCAGCTCCATGAGGAGATGGACACAGAGCTCATACGCCTTCTCTTCTGTACTAAAACAGAGTAAGTTCACCTGTCAGGTGTGTGCAACCACTGTACTCCACTCTGGTGCTGTAGAGACGGGGACGAGCATGACCTTCAGCTAGCATGACTTCAGGTGGCCCCTGTTCAGATGTGATGAGGGAGTGCACCCTTGGAGGTGACCTGTGGGGAAGACTGTTTGTGTGGAGAGGGAATTAGGAGTGGTGAGAGGAAGAGAGAGCCTCATGTCCTGGTTGTGCTAAGCTCTGTGGAGTCTTGGCTTTTTAAATGTAGCTCACTGGCCAGAGCTTTTGGGTTATGAGAGTTGTTCCAGAGACTTCTTTAGAAAAAGTCACCACTGACAACACATCCCAGTGACACAGAACAGGTCACAAAACTTGCTCACTCGTGTGACATATTTAACCTGCTCAATGAAGTCAATCTGTCTTTTCAAGGGAGAACAACAACCATGCTCAAGTCAACACACAAATGGGCTGCATTCAGAGGCCAAGTGGAATTATGGGGTTGACAAGTGAACATTGGGATTTTCAGTGTGTTTCAAATATTAGTGGAGATTTTGAGAGAGACCAAACCAGAAAGAGAACTTTCTCCCTGCTGGTACTTGGTCACTTACATCAGCTTTCAAAAGAGATTGAGCATCACCTTCCAACCACAGAAGACCCCTGCACTGGGATGGAATGGACTTGCGACCACTCATGAAGAAGCCAAGTACATCAACTTTGTCCATGCCGGAAGACAGACTGCCTGAGATCACAAATGACAGTGGCCTGAAAGTATGTTTGAGACAACTTCACATCTCCATCTGTTCTGGATCTAAGTTAAGGCAGAATGTCCTGAGACTGCCACAAAAGTACTAAAAAGCCTGTTTTCTTTTCCAATCCCCTGTCTTTTTAAAGCAGGCATTTTATTTGTTTGTTTGTTTTTTCAGCGATAGCAACCAGAATGCAATTGCAAGAAGGACCAGACATAGCAGCACACTTCAGGTGTCACTGCCCCCCATCACCCCAGACTGGACTGTCTCATTGCAGGAAAACTGAGTGATCCCAGCTCAGCAATCCCACTGATTCTGCTTTCTGGGAGTTATATAATCATTCCATTGTATTCAGGGTAATAACAGAACAATAAATGTAAAGTGCTTAAATCTTCCCCAAACCATCACCACCACCACACCTGCCCTGGTCCATGGAAAAGCTGTCATCCATGAATCTGGTTCCTGATGACCAAAGATCTAGATGATCGAAAGATGATTTCTTCAAACAACTTTGGTGTCTTGGAGACACAGAGTAGACTGTGGATGCTCAGGGTACAGGAAAATATTATCATTAAGAGGGAAAAATGTAGGTCATAAATTTTTTGAAGTTGGTGAGATTGATAGAGATACCAGTAGAGTTTTTAGATGAGAGCAAGAGGAACATAAGGATTTGGGATAAAATCTCAGAACTTACAAAGAGGCACCACAGTTTTACAATGAATGAGACCTACCCAAGTCACCTTATTTCTTTATTTATAAATGAATGATGGAGGGGGTTGTGGACCTATAGGACATGTGGACTTCAGTGTGGCATTTGCCAAAGTCTCCTTGTGTCACTGGGAGCGAATGGCAAGGAATTGATGTCATTGCTGAGGAGTGGATCAGCGTGCATTCCTGTGGCCCTACAGGGCTGCCTGACGTCCTCACCTCAACCTGAGCATGAAGAAGCAGTTCTGGCTTTGGTCTTGTCTGCTTCAACCACTTTATCCGTATTTCACAAGAGAGCACTGTGGGCTTTCTAATAAAATCTGAGCTCACGTCATGGGTGCTGAGGAAGGGTAAATGGATCGTATAATAGAATCAGGATTCAGAGAACCATCAGTATCTCAGCAGGAAGGGCAGAGGAGCAAGCTGAATTGTGTTAGAAACAAAACTAGAACAATCCTAGACCTTCAAAGCCTGTGGTGAGGGGAAGGAAGAGGAGCTGCTCAACAGCAGAGCCTGAGAGAGAAGACTAAGTCCTTATCTTTTCCACAGATAACCTTAGATTGCACTGAGCTGGAAAAATAATGAGATGACACCTTGGTTGCTCTGAAAGAATTATCTTGACTAGAATAGGCCAAGCATGTGGTGTGTGCCCTGCACGTACTACTGAAAGTCATGCATAGATCTGTGATCTTACGGGGACGTGATGTTATTCATGTCTTCATGCAACAAATATTTCTGAGAATTAGAGTTATATCCTACAAGGTATAGTGTACACATAAGTGAGCAAAGTAGATAAAACTTCTGGTATTGAGAAACATTTATGGAGTAGGCAGTACACGGGCACACTGCTGAGACAGTGACAATGACAAGTTATGCCTTCAAATTCTTGTCAGAGAAACAGATAGAAACATGACCACCCGGAAGTGCTGTTAGTACCCTAGGAAGAGTGCTTCTAAGGGGGGCATAACTAACTCAAATAGAGGAGAGAGTTGCAAATAATCCCAGAACACCTTATTTGTTTTTAGCTGGAGCAGAAGTGGATGTTTTTGTGCATGTGGTGAATGGATATTTGCTCTTAATTGGAATCCACCTGATGACACGTCCACAGTAGGGGACCTTGAATTGTGAGCGAACTCAAAAGCTGTGTTACATAAGGGAGTAGTGGACACACTTGAGATTTTAAACCTGGAGAGGAGACATCCTGGAGTCAGGGGTACTGAGGGAGCACACGTGGAGTGGGAGGTCGTTATGCAAAATGAAGAAAAGTACCTGCTGTGAAGCCTCGAAGGACAGCTATGGGATCCAGCTGGCAGTTTCACAGCAGCACATTGGAGGCTGTACAAGCAAGGACTTCCCAGAGTCCAGCGATTTGTCCACGGGAGGATGTGCCGCGGGATGGGGGATTGTGACGGGGGCCTTCATTCAGGAGCCGGGAAAGCTGGAGCAGGTGTTGTGCCTTGACTGTGTTTCAGACTGAAGGACTTTTGAGGTCATAGTTTGCCTTGGATGTATCCTAGTTTATAAAATTTAATGTGCTGCTTTTTTAAATTGTCATCTTACATTGCCCTTTTGCTTTATGTGTGTAACTCACTGACCTCATTCAACTTTGGATGTCCTGAGAGCCTCAGAAAAGGGCAAGGAGGTGTGCTGAAGAAATCCTGGGTTTGAAACTTGTTCCAACACAGACAAGATGGGCTGCTTTTGTTAACGATACTTACCTTCTCTGCACCTGAGCTTCCACCTCCATAACATGAGTGTAATGAAATTTAACTTATGCTGCCGCACTGCGGCGAGGATATGGTCTACTGTGCGGAGCAAACCGTCTTGAGTTGAGTAACACAGAAAATAGATGCAGATTTAAGAGTAGTTATTTTTTCCTACTCTTGGGTCCCAGTATGCTTTATTCCTGGCATTGTGGAAAGCACAGGCCAGTTCTGTCTCCGGGGATACCTGCTGGGTGAGGCCTGATGTCGTACAATATAATGGCCCCACAGGCGGGGCCCTGGGTCCCCGGCCCTTTCCCCAGAGGAGGGCTTTGCCCAGCATGCGGCCCTGCTTTGCATTATTCCTTCCCTGGCTCCTTGGTGTCTCCACGCAGGTCCTGCTGCTGCTGCCCATGACTGGATTGTGGGTTCTGAGCACCCTCTAGAGACTGTAGAGGGATGTGTCTCACTTGAGGAAGATTTTTCTCGTAGTGCAGTTGCTGGTGTGCACCAAGGATCCAGGAGCAAGTGTCATGCAGAGGGAGGGGATGAGCTGCTGTGGGGAGAACCCAGTTCTTCCTCTCACTGCCTTCTCTGTCCCTCTGGTCCCCAGATGGGCCTAAGGATGATGAGCACCCTGGGAGTCTGTGGATCCCCTCTATTCCTGAGCACAGTGGGCAAGGTGAAGGGATCCCTCATGCGATCCTAACAGAGTCCCTGGGGAGTCTCAACAGGCCAATGGCTGAACGCTGAGCTCAATACCTTAAACGTGGTGTCTGGGTTTTTCCCTCTGACCATTCTAGTGACGTGCTCACTCAGTCACCAGAAGGAAAGAACTCTAGCACAAGTCCAAGAAAGCAGCACACTAAAGTACAGATTGTCTTCAGACACCTACCTCCAGTTCTCTCATATCTGGTTCTTCTTATGTTTGACATCATTCCGGGACCTAAAGAAACACATAGAACAGCTTTTCTGCGGCTGATGTAGAGTGGAAGGCAGCAAAGGATGAGAGAAGAAGGTGTGGGGCAGGGATGAGGGACACGATGGAAACACTGTCAGCCCACGGTAACTCACAGAAGTCATTGACCAACCGACAGACCAACTGACTGACTGACTGAGAAATCAGGATGCCCATCCTTCCTGAAAGGAAAAATGAATTAAATTTCCTAACCCTCAGAAACAGTAGCTAGGAACACCTACCATTCAGAACCATGACATCTGCGGCCAGGACTGTTAGCTTGACTGAGCCTCACCTATAATGACATTGTCTGCCGAACAATTAGATCCGCTGGGGTCTGCATGAGGCATGCCTGTCATGACTCTCACAAGATGGGAACATAATTCTGAAGTGTCTGTTTTATTATCTCTGCCTCAGAGAAGAGAAAAGGGAGACCAAGTTTCACTCTTGGTAAAGAAATACACCTAGATTTGAACTTTTTTGTTCAAATGCATATCATTTCCCTTTATTCACTGTAGCACATTAAGCATGCACCACATTAGGCGTGCCAGGTGATTAAAAGAAGTGGATAACTCACATAAAAGAACTCATTATCTTTAGGAATGAAGGTTCATTTGAACATCAGAATCAGCTGGTCTATGTAGATGAAGAGCTCATTGAAAAAGCAAGAAATGATACTGATAATGTGAATGTGGAAGGTGGACTTAATTGTCCTCTTCTGAGTATAACTTGGAAATGTGGGAGATATACACCCGAGAAGTGTTATTACTATGCTACACAAACATATTCTAATAAACATTTTGTAAAAAGAAAATCTGGTGTGTATATATGACTATATACATTTACATTACATAAAGTTTGCTTTAAGACATCAGAGAAGTATCAAGGTACTGAGGACCCAAGGAGCCATTATTACAGCAAGCACATAGCCCAGAGGGATGAAATCAATATTTGGTATAATCTTATTTTCTAGGCATTGAAAATTTTGTGTTGACACACAACAATTGCACGTATTTATGGTACAGTGTGAGTGGACTCGGAGGACACTGTGAAGTGTAATAAGCTGGGTACAGAAAGGTGAACACTGCTTTCCCTCAGGGGGCTGCTCTTTAAGAGATGGTCTCACAGATGCTGAGTAGACCGGTGGTTACTGCAGTGGGGAGCATAGGGGCCAGGATGACAAGGAGAGGCTGCCCCAGGTGTTTATTGATTCAGATGTGGTTGGATGACTGAGTCACTGAGCAGAGTGTCCCCAGAATCACAGGGATAAAGGGACAGAAGTGGAGAGTGGGTGACCACAACGAGGGCGAGTCCTGGTAAACATGCCAGGCTTGGAACTAAAACCTAAGTGTTTACGCGCTAAGTCAGCAAAGCTCTCTCAAGGCCAGTCATAACTGGATTAAGATGGCCATCCCCCATTCTAACTTTTCACCTAAACAAAGCAGAACCCATTCTGGAGGGAGAAATATCTAGCATGGCTTTTCTGAGCCTTGGCACGGGAGGTGTTGGCCTTTGGGTCAGATCACCCTCTGCTGCAGAGGTGTGCTTTACTGGTGGGATATGCAGCAGAGCCCTGGCACCTTCTCACCGTGACAACCTGAGCATCTCCAGAAAAGACCGAGTGTATGAGGAGCAGAATCACTTCTGGGTGAGAACTATTGGCCTCGAACCAACGATTCTTTATTATTTTTAATTCACAACATTCAACAAATAATTATGCACCAAAATCATGAGAACTGATTAAAATTGTGAGAAAAACTAAGCAATAGAATCA
This sequence comes from Dinomys branickii, assembly GCA_004027595.1. Taxonomy (NCBI): domain Eukaryota; kingdom Metazoa; phylum Chordata; class Mammalia; order Rodentia; family Dinomyidae; genus Dinomys; species Dinomys branickii. The sequence goes on along the minus strand of PVLD010009165.1, from coordinate 10,016 downwards.
GACAATCGACATGGAGGGTGAATCACTGTTTTTTTGTTTTTTTGTTTTTTTTTTGTACATGTGCTGCTGAGGCACTAACTCTCTCTTAATGATACAGTTAAGAAAGTACCTGACATGACAGAGACTCAGCAGAGGCTGAAAAACAAGCAAAATGTAAGCATTAGACTTTGAAGTGCAATAACTGAAATGCATAATTCCACAGAAGGGTCTGCAGTGTGCAACCTAAGAGGCGGAGAGCAGAGCCCGCATGGAGGGGCAGAGCCAGGAGCCCTGCCCGGACGCCAGGACAGTGTGCTCCAAACTGCAGGTCCTCAGACATGGGGCACTGAAGCAGCCTGGAGGGGAAGCCCACAGTGTGATGCCAGTGTTGGGGTGTTAAGAGGAAAGAACAGTGTTGCTTCTCCCAAGCACCATGCCCGGCTCAGGTCAGAAAGTGGGCCATCCTGAGGAGAGTGTTCGTGCTCCAGAGGGAAGAAGCCCAGGGAAGGAGCTGAGCACAGCAGCTGTGGGCAACAGGGACCTGTGTCTAGCCGGGCGCTCAGTGTCCAGTGCCCACCTGTCCTCACTCTCAGCCTGCTGGGAGGTGAAGCTCTGGGACTGGGACGTTCATAGGGGACCCTTAGGGCACTAAGCAAGACCCAGGCCAAAAATCAACCAGAGTATGAGGGCAGAGTTGGGACTGAAGGAATAAGGGCTGGGTTCTGTGTTGGAACCTGGAAGGGGCGCACAGTGGTGGTGACCAGTGTGAACCATGGTGGGGAGGGGATGCTGGAGCTGAGCCAGAGGGAGCACACTCCCACTACCACCCCCAAGGCTGCCAGGTCCTGACTGAAGCCTCTACAAACTGTGAGCCAAGATAAATCCTCCCTACAGTTGTGGCTGTCAGGTATTGTATCTCGGTGAGACAGTAACTAAGACACCAGCCCAACAGTCCTGTTCTTCAGTGTGGAAACTCTTCTCGCTACACAGTGTGCTGCATGCAGAGTACCTGTCTCACTCTCCGTTTTCCTCTCTATAAGACTGAAATGTTTGCAATGTCTGTAATACTCTGATTTACCTCCACAAAATAGAAATGTCAAATGGTTTAACCCACCATGAGCAGCAATATGGAAACAGTGAGTCTGTATCCTGGACAGCTTTTCAAAGGGTGGCAGCAGGCTAGGGATGCGTGTGTGCTGCTGACTCTTGGGCCTCTGGGGATGCCCCAGATTCCTCTGCATTAAATGAGCTGAATGCATGTCTTTGTCCTTGGCCCTCAGATGGATGTCATCGCATGGGACTAACCAATTGTAGTTTGGGGTCTTTAAACCAGTGGTCATCGACTATCCTGGGGTAACTTCTTGGACATCTAAGTTAATACCATCTATTCCCAAATTTCTGCTTCAGTAGCTACAAGACAAGATTTTCACACTCTGATGTAGAATCAGCTGAAGAAGAGCTTATAATCACTGAAAAGAAATGTCTTCCTTTAGGAAGCTTGACTATCAGGGTCACTTTGGGATGGCAATGTGTCCATGAACTCTACAACCAATGACAGAAAGGAACCACAGGGAAAGCCAAAACAAATGTTCTCACAGATTAGTCTACAACCTGGAGGTCCTGGGAGCCTCAGGGCCATAGGGAGCCAGGAGGGCCTCAACAGCCACAAGGTTCAGAGTCCTGGGCTGGGGATGTATCTCAGTGGTACAGCACCTGGCTGGCAAGTGCAAGGCCCTGGGTTTGATTCCTGGTACCAAAAACAAAAGAATACAGAGTCCTTTTGTGCTTTGAAACCATCCAGGGCTGATGTGATGGGCGTGGTCAGCATCCAGGAACCTAGAAGATTTACAGGAACAGTCACCGAGGGAAGAAAGGTCCTACTGTGACTGAGGGATTATGTTCTCCATGTTGTTCAAGGAGCATGACTTCTCACAGTTCCATTTACATGTTTCTGCACCATTCACATCAATGCTGATGTGAATGTGGCCAGAGAAGACAGGAAAGGCTCAAGAGCGTTATCCTCACTCACTGGACCCTCCCCAGAACCCTTCCTCTAAATGCAAAATGAGCCACCTTCCAGAAGACAGCCAGAGATCCAGCCAAAACTCAAGAGCCTGGACCTCACTGCAGAGTCCTGTGTGAGTCTGTATCTGGAAGCCAGAGGGCCTGTTCTGGAAGGCTGAAGAATCTGTGCTGCCAGTCTGGAGACAGACACCCGAAGGTGATGGCAAAGGCTGGAGTTCTCTGAAGAAGCAAAAGGAAGACTTCCTCTTCTTTCCCGTTTTACACCATCCAGGCAACAGTGCTACTGGTTGGGGCCATGCACCCTCCAGGCAGGTCTTCTGTCTTCAGTAAGCCTGGACCCACCCAGAACTGTGCTAAACTGATCTACTCAGTAACAGATGGTATTTCTTATTCAAGGTGACATCACCATTAACTATCACTCTTATGAAAGGAAAAATTAGGTTGGATTTTATGAAAAGTAAAAACTTCTGCTTTGCAAAAGACACTTCAGAGAATCAAAAGTCCAGCCATAGACTGAGACAAACTATTTGCAAAGGCACAAGCATACAAAAACAAGAACTTCAGCCATCAGAAAACAAACAACCCACTGAAGACACGGGCAGTTTACCTGAGCAGGCACTGCCCTGAAGTTGGGTGGGCAGAAGATAATCCTGAGTAAGAGTGCACAAGGTCATCTGCCAGAAGGAATCACAGCTGAAACACCATGGGAACCTGCCTTCCAGAGTGCCAGAGTGAAACAAACCACATTTAATTCTCTGCCTGGGTGCAGAGCAGCAGTGTCCCCGCTGGAGGGAGGCCAAGGGGCCCCTGTCCCAGAAAGTGTCCCCAGCCAGTCTGCTAGTTGCCCAAGTAACAGACCCTGTTACTTCTGTCTCCTAGAAATGGCTGATTACTGTGATGCACAGCTGGTCTCTGCGATGCATTTTGTAAAAACCGATCAAAGAGAGTCAAATATTCTGCCTCTGTACTTCCCCTTTGCAATCCCATGAAAACCTCCCTCCCTGAGCTTTTGAGGCCTGGCATTTTAAAGGATAATTGATTCCTTGTCAGTGCCCATCGACGTTAAACAAATCTGCCTCCAAATCCTAGGTAGCGTTTTTAGTGTTTCTGTTTGCCTTTGCTGTCCCCGTGCTTTGGGACAGTTTGGCATGGTCTTACGAAACCAAGCATACTTCCGTGTGTACTCCAACCACAGTGCTCCTGGTGTGTCTTCAACTCACCCGAGCTTTGCACAATGAAGGCAGGCGATGGAGCTGGTAAGTTGAAGAAAAAGCATGACTTTTTCTGCCTCTGTGACCCCTCGGTGGCCCTGTGCATTGAACCAGGGTCTGCACTGTGTTATAGCCCCACCCCTTTTGTCCATTTTTAAATTGTTTTAGTTTTTACTGTGAGGGAGTGTCTCTCTAAGTCACTAAGCTCCCAAGGGCTCAACGCTGCCATCTTCCTACCCCTGCCTTCCACAACGCCGGGGTTATATGAATGCCCCACCGTGCTGGCTTAATCTGGCATTTTTGTATGAAATCTACCAGGAGGCAGTGAGAGAACAGAGTGAGCACAGAGCCTCTTTATCAACATGACCCAGCTGATTAAAGGAAAAGAAATTGTAGAATTATATCATTACTCTCCTGTAACAGCAAGAGCCTTATGGCTCTAGGGTCCTGGAGTCAGTGTCTGCAGACACCAGCAGGACAGGACATGCCACCTCCTGCGGCTCGGAAGGCTGGACCTGAGAGTGACGGAGCCTCAGTTCATCTGCTGACACGCAGGTGATGGACAGAGAATGGGGGGATGTTCCGGACGCATGGTGGGTGTGTGTCCACAAAGCCCTGCTCGTACTTTAGGTAACAAGAGTGATAGTAACGATTTCCTCACAGTATGATCACTGTTGTTTAAGGCCTCGTGTGTGAGTATTAACAGAGGCGAGGAAGACCTGTGTCCTCTGTGATGTCCACCTGTCAACAATATTAATTTCCCCACATCAATCACATATCGGCCTTCAGATTATGGAGACGGTTATTTTCCCAGGGTCAAATTATCACAGCATCTAGACAAAAACTCTTTGATCTACACAGATTTCTTATCCAGGAAAACAGATTCATAACCCTTGGAGTGAGATTAGATACAATACATAAGTATTCAGAGAGTGCTAGGAAAGCAATGAAAGGACCTCTTTGTTTAAAAAATGCTTTAATTAACAAACTTGACAGATGGCACTGTGTGTATTTACTGTTGTGTGACACATTTTAGGTGTGTGCTCAGTGCGGGGTTAAATCTCATTAATTAGTGCACTTGGGCTTGGGGTGAAGTAGAGCCCTTGCCTAGTATGTGTGACATCCCCGGCACTGAAAAACACGCAACAATAAATAAAACAAAACATATGTTCTTGTGTGGTCATGTTTGTGCTGAGCGCCCTGAACCTGGAGCTGATGGCTCCCCTCTAACCGCAGTTCCACAGCTGATGAGGTTCAGTTTTGCCATAGCTCTAGGTCCAAGGAAAAGGCTGGCAGGGACCACTTATGGCACAATACACACGGTCAAAGTCTGGAATGAGTCTGGGTAGGTGACCCGATTCCCTGCTGTGGTTGAACATGAGCCTTGCTGTGGACCCAGGTTGGAAGGCATGAAAATATTTAAATATGGAAGAGATGATTGTATGGCATTTAAGATGTTCTGGTTACAGTAGTGAGGTGGTGCTGGCAACTCCAACTTGAGGTTTTCAGGAGCTAAGCTGCAGAGAACCCCTCATATTGGAAGACGTCACGCCAAGCAGCAGCCGAAGCAGCAGCAGAAGCAAACTTTGTACCTGAGAATGACTGGTAAGGCCCTGATGCAGGCACAGGTCAGGATGGGGTCTGATGGCCCAGTCCCTGCCAAGGGTGGGTTGGGAAAAAGAAAATTGTAGAATAACATTATTACTTCTTTGCAACAGCAAGAAACTTATGGCTGTGGGGCTGTACAACCAGGCACCTGAGAGCTGCGTGCTGACCGTGCTCAGAACCCCACTGTCTCCTAAACCTTATTCTGGGGGAACTGTGCTCTGGAGCACAGGAAAAAGTGTGAATAAGTGACAGCCCAGACTGCCTTGTGCTGTCCCTGTAAGACAAAGTCTGCTCACTGGAAAAATTAAAAACAATAGAAACAAGCAGAGTTGAAAAACCTCTGAGCCCAAGCACCTTGGCAGTGAAGGGGAAAGACTATAGCTAAAAATTTATTCATCTTAAACTTAAAATAATGGCCATCACTCAGGCAGAGATTCAAAACCTGCCTCTTTTTCTGGCTCCAGTCTGGGTTGAATATTGTAACTATCTGGACCACAAATTCCTTATCTGCAGCAAGGGGTTGAGCAACAGTCTCTTGCCTAACTAATAAAAATGCTGAAATGATATTTCTAGCATTGGGCCCTGTGCAAAACAGGTGACTGCTAACACCCTGTATTAATACTTCATTTCATAGTTAACATGCAGCACAGCTGATAGAGACACAGGTAGGAACAGAGATTAATGGTCCTGAGTGTGACTCCTTTGTAAATGAGTAATGAGTCCAGGGAGGTAGTGCAGGACCCGAGGGTTAACAAAGAGCCAACTGGTGTGTGAAAGTTCAACACACTCCATTAGGGACAAGTGGAGTGACTGCCTTGTGAAGCTAAATATATTTAAGTTCCAGGGCCAATGTGATTTTGAAAGAGCAGTCTTTATTTCTTACCCACACAGTTCATTTAAGCAAATAACTATTTTGCTTTTTGTCGTAGATATGTGGAGACTGGTCATATCCATGCTCGTGGCAGGTGGCTTCCAGGAACTTGGCAGTCTCCCAGAGATTCAGCCAAGTGTGGGAAGAACGTTTCTTCTGTGTCCTACCTCCCTTCCCTTCACCTGGTGGTGCATTGACAATTTTCCTGGGATTAGTAACAAAACAAGATGGACTCTCAGGATGGCTATCTAGAGCCAGCGTGAATCACTCATGGCAGAGTGCTCCAAAGCCCAAGTTTCTGATCTTAGGAGGGCCCTGAAAATGGCCCCATCCAGGTTCAGGTGGTTGGCAACACCAGCACTGCTCCATCGGTAAGTGAGGGCAGACAGGTGCCAAGGAGACCACAGTCATCCATGTGGGGTCCTGCATCAGGACAGGCTTTCTACTCCACAGGAGAGAACAAGCTGTCATAACCCAAGTCACATCATGCTGTGTGAGGACATGCACTGGGTGACAGACCCTGGGGGACACTGGGTGCTGGCCAAGCCCTGGGGTACTGGAATTCTGGATCCACCCCAGGTCCTCCTGCAGGCTCCTAGTGGGCTACTTGTCACTGCTGGGCAGAGCCAGGGTTCTCCCAGAGCTATCCCTAGGCAAAATGCAAGGGTTCTCCCAGGCTTTCCCTGGGGCTACTCCGTGGATGGTCTAGGAGAAAGAGCCTGCTGGGCTGTGCTCTGGGCAGGGGTTGAGGTTCATGCAAGGCTGTGGCACTTGACTAAGTCGACCCACGGGTCCCACTGAGACAACTCTGCCTTCTGTCCAGTTTCTCTCAGGACTATTGTCAGTGCTGAATATGCATGGGGCACTGTGCTAGGATCAACAGGACTCAGGTTTCTGCTCCCTAGGGGTTTCCATGTCCTCAGAGAAGGAGACCCAGGGTCCTGCCTTCAAGACCAGTGTTACGAAGCAAATGGCAGAGCCCTTCAGGTGGTGAGCAGACAAAAGCTCAATAGAGTGGTGGCCCCTTTTATGACTGTATTTTCCTAAAGCCCTCAGAGAGCAAGGGTCATAATCTCAAATTTAGGACCCCACAGTAACAACTGCGATGGGTCATATAATATGTGATGGTGACTGTTTCAACAGCAGCTCACCAAAAGAAGGGTACTAGGCATAGATCTGTACTTGGGAAGACACAGCCTCAGAAATGTTAAGGAAAAGTGATGGATGGAACCTGTACCTACTTCTTAGGCCAAAACTTCCTTGTCTTGGTCAAGGTAATCTCTTAAACCCACAGGAGGCTGGTGGGAATTAGCACAATCATTCTGATTGATGGAGAGCTCATTAGGATAACTTGGAAGGGATGAGGGTGGCCAGGGGTAATAGGCAAGCATTTTGACTGTGTAAAGGTCCATTATGATAACAAACAGCCTCAGCTGCTCAGCACCCGCGCAGGAGAGCATAGCAGCCCTCGGCTCTTCTGCTCCAGGGAAGAGGACCCAGGTAGAGACTGGAGTGTCAGGGAAAAGAGCAGCAAGTACTGCCTTCCCAGGTCCCTTGTACTGAGAGATCAGACAGCAAACTTGAACCAGGATTGGAACTCTGAAACAGGACAGCGCAGAGTGGTATCTCCAAGTTCAGTATGAGTACCCACGATGGGATGGATACTTTGGGGAGAAGGAGAAGTTCCTCCATTTAGCACCAGCTTCTCTCAGGAGCCACAGGTCTTCCTGGTGCCACTTCAAAAAGCTGCTGCAAAGAAAGGTCAGCCTTCACCATTAAGCTCGGGGGAAATCTTCCTCCATCTTCCAGGCTGGTCATCTTCACAGAGGTTCTGTACAAGGGCCAGAGGAGCTCCAAGGAGGCCCCTGGAGTCTGCACCTGCAGGGAGCCTGGGAATTACCATTTTGGCTTTGATGTGGCACTCCATCACTGCAAGGTGAAGGTGGGGCTTACGAGGAACCACAGCCGAGTCTTGGAAAAGTGTCAGTTCTCCAGAGATGAGTGTGATAACATCTCTGGTGCTGTCATTCTGCCACTGGGACAGGGGACAAGGTGTGGCTGGAAGCAGAAGTGGTAACTGCAGAACAGGAACAAGCACACGTCACTATCTGTTCCTCAGGTTTTCTGGCTTTGTCCTGAAACACTGAGCCTTGTGGGACTGATTCTCCACTATGAAAAGGAATAAATCTGGAAACCAGCTTTTGACATTTTGAATTCATTTCTTTTACCATCAGAGATTTAAAAAAATGTATAAAGTAAGATATATTTGCTCTCATTAAAGCTGGGCCTTCAAAGTGGTATCAGAATCAGGACATTAACTCACTCAAACACCTTCACAACTGAGCTATTCCTAATTATAATACTCCAGCTAGAACTCAGGACCCTATCAGGTTAATAATATCTCTTAGTTATTGTGGACTGACCAGGTCTGCAATTTCCTGAATGAGTGTACAGTGAAGGCTAAATAAAAAGAGGCAAATGGAATGATTCCAGATCTCCAGGAGGATCAAAGCTCTCTCACAGGATTCAAGATTCTTTCAGAGCTAAGACCAAGACCTTCTCTGGGTGGCCCATATTTTTTGGTTATAGAAGAAGGGAGGGGAGTACTCAGGAAGGGTGGAATCACTCAAGGACTTGCCCAAGTTAGGTATTAACTTAATCCTGATTAAAGATTAAGTTAATCCACCCAGGCGTGAGCTTCCCACTGGGATAGGATCCAGGTGTCCTTAGTTGTGATCTTGTCTTATCCTTTGAGGCTTTCCAGCTTCATCCACTATTACAGGCCTTAGTAGGGATTAGTGACTTACAGAGGTTCACTTAGTATGAGTCCACTGCCCATCTCCACACAAGGAGCCTTGGCCTTGCACAGGCTCACACTAAACATGAAAAGCTAATTGGTTAATTTAAGTCCTGCTCAGGTCTGCTTCTTAGTGGTGTCCATCAGGACCCACACCACAGATCTCAGGCAAGTGACTCAGTGCACTCTCCTTACCTGCCCTCTGTGCACTGCATCCTCTTTCAGGATCTCTAGGTAGCCAGAGCCTCACTCTCTGGCCTTGTTCTTTGGGGATGACTTCCTGTTACTTCTCGTCTCTATCAAGGCTATTTGCATGGCCCTGCCTTTCTCTTTCCAGTAGCAGAGGGCTAGCAAACACTAGAAATATGAATGAACATTGTCTAATACATTGCATTAGAAACAATGACGATGGCTAGCAGAACAGATGCACCCACTGCTTCAGTGGCTTAGCCCAGCGTGTATGAGCTTATAGATGTTTCTGACCAAGAGTTAAGAGGGTTGAGATCCTCCCTTATGCACATCAGAGTCTAGTTCAACATGTGCTTCGAAGGTCTCCAAGTTCAAAGTAGTGTGGGATAAAGGAGCACAGATGGCACAATGTGGGAGAAGTTTATCAGGAAGCATTGTTATCAGGTCATGTTACATGGCCCCTACCACATGCGCTGGGATCTGCTGTCCCAGGCCTACTATGGTGAAGAAAATTCATACATGAAAGCAAGATGAAGAGTTGTAGAGACCAACTAATCAGCCTCACATAAAGATAGGCACAGACATAACCAACCAGCTTCACACAGAGATCAACACAGACATAGACCTAGGCTAGAGACAGAGATGGAGATGGAGACAGGCACAGAGAGGCTGCAGAGACAACACAGGTAGAACTAGGCGTAGAGAAGGAGAGACAGACACGTCCATAGAGATAGAGATGCCAGGACGGAGATGGAGGTGGGGACCAAGGTAGATATAGAGGACAGAAATGGTAGAGACAGAGATAAAAGCAGATACAGAGATGAAGGCGGATATGGAAATGGAGTTAGAGACAGAGACAGCAATAGTTTTTTTTTATTTAAAAAAATAAAAGTACAAAAACATATTAACAGACACCAATTAGCATAAAAAATAGTACAATCACAACTAATCTATAGACAAGGTGACATGGTCTCAACAGTGGTTATTGCTTTATCCATTGATATCTTCGAAGTGTAAATATATGAATCCATATACAGACATGCAAAATAAGTCAGACAATTAATCCTCTCAACAACAGAAAAAACACAAATACCAAAAATCCAAAGACAAAAAACAAAACAGGCAAACAACAACAGTAACAACAACAACAACAACAACAAAAAACCACCAATAGTTGCTGCTTTGCATATTGATATCTTCGAAGTGTGTGTTCAGGATAATACATACAGACATACAATATTGATCAAATAACCCGTCATCAATTATTCCTTAGCATTAAGTGATATAATACAATAGTAGAACCATGTTAGCCCTCCTGCATATATGTATATTCATA
>PVLD010009164.1:0-78796 GCA_004027595.1 Dinomys branickii | reverse complement strand
AAATTTGCATGTCTGTATATGGGTCCATACATCTACAATTCGAAGATATCAATGGATAAAGCAACAACAACTGTTGAGACCATATCACCTTGTCTATAGATTAGTTGTGATTGTACTATTTTCTATGATAATGGGTGTCTGTTTGTCAATAGGTTTTTGTACTTTTATGTTTCTAAAATAAAAAAATTAAAAAAAAAAAGAAAAAACTGCCATCGACATATTTGTTTATGGCTGTTTAAAAATCTCTGGTCTACTACTTGAGTAAATTGAAACCTGAATGTAAACTCAGTCTTCTTTCTCAATTGTCAGGTATTTTTACTTAACATAATGAACCTCATGACTCACCTAATAAAAATGAAATTTAATCAGTCCCCAAAGTGAACTCCCAGGGACCTATGAATACTAAAACTGTTCCAGGTAATTTTGGATGGCTCATTCTCTTGCAGCGTCTATGTTACAGCCACCCCTGTTGTCATGAAGAACTCAGAATTGATTACTATACTGTCAAACTGTGGTTACAACTTCAGAAATTTTAGAAAACATGAAAATGAATAGGATAGTTTTTTTTAGATTGATTTCCTGTTGATGACACACTTAACCTGTGTAGAATGGCCAACAATATTCTCCATTTTGATTATATATTTTGCTTTGGAAATGAGAGTATTTCAGCAGAGTACCTGAGGGCATTTGGGATAATTTTCACATGGTTAAAGTTAACCTTTGGAATTGTGCCTAAGAATTGATTCCTGCAGGCTTGGGTCTACAGACTTCATTTCAGTTTTTATTATTTATGAAGTGCTCTGAATGTACACAGCACTGCACAATGAGAAGAATGCATCACAAGAAAATAAGGAAGGGAAACGGAATCAAAAATTTCCCTCCCAGGAATTTGCTGTTCAGAATTTACTTGATTGCTTTCACTATGTAAACCCTCAGCTGCTGAATCTGTTCCTGGCTGACATGCCTGGGGTGTGTGTAGTTTTTAAAATGCATTAATTCAGAGATGAAGTTTGTTTCACTACAGTTTGTAGTTAGTAAAAGTACAGTGAAAATACCATGAGGAACTGTAGATGGGAATTTTGTGTTCTTCCATCGGACGTGGCTCTGCTCCCAGCCCCTGCATGCCGTACGAGAAAGTCATGTTGATCTCTAAGCCTTCTGCACATACAGCTATTAAGAATACAAATTTAGAGACCCTTCCATGTTTTGCATAATTCTTTTAATTCTAAATTCTGTGGTAATGTGGAGACTTGGGATATGTAGATGATTCCCAGACTGCAGGCGGGACAGCACAGCCATGGGCTTAAGTTGTATTTCACTAAGTAGGTTCTGTGAAGTGTACTGGGTCAGTACGGTATTAGGGCCTAGACAAACATTTCTCATGGCCGCGGTTCCTACTGTGTATGTTCTTCTTTACCTTACTGGGATTTAGTCCTGTGTATTTAAAATTAGTTCTATCAATTTGAGCTCTGTCCAGACATTTTACTTTTTAGGTCATGAACCCTTTCTTAGGGAAAAAGCAACCATCAAGTAGAAAATTGAGGTTCTTCTTTATTTTTCTTTCTTTCTTTTTTTTTTTTTTTTTTGCAGTACAGGGGATTGAACTCAGGACCTTGCACTTGCCAGGCAGGCACTTTTCCAATGAGCTATATCCCCAGCCTGAGGTTCTTCTTTAGAAACTGTAGTTCAGTACTTTAGGGGTGGCACTGGAGAAGCATGTATTTAATCAGTTCCTCTGATCGTTGTCAGTAGGCTCAGTTTTGAGAACAAAAACTTCACCATCTGAGAAGAACATATGACTGTGTTACTAAGAAGCCTGTGTTCAGAAGGCCACAGGTGATACTGCCATTGAGAAAGAGGCTAGGTCTGTCCACCGTCACTTCTGGTGTCCATCTTGTCTTCTGGGGAGCTGCACTTTGAAGATTCATTCACTTCACATTGCTGTCATCTCTGCAGTTGGTTAGCACGATACACTGGAGAGATGATCACCTCATTCTGTAGTAGCTGCGTTACTATAATTTTGAGCAAAAGAATATCTGGTATTTGTCCTCTCTGTCCTTCTTCCTCTCTTTCATACCTTCGCATCTTTCCTTCTTCCTTGCCTCCATCCCTTTCACTTCTCTTCCATTTCCCTTCAGACTTATTCTGTGTAGCAGACAGTAGAGAGAAAGCTGAGATACTTCCATGTGTGGTATTTTAGGAAAGTATGTTTTGTGGTAGAAACTGAGGCATATAACTTTTTTCCTTAAAACATTCCTAGACCATTTGAGATGATTGGAAGGCTGAATCCTCATCAAAGCCTGAAAAAATTAAAATTTTGAAGTTCAAAGAAATAGACATTTAACAGGTGACTCTGGAGTTGTCTTAATTTTGGTCATAGTTAAGAAAAATAAAGCATACTTAGTATTTTTTCTGTATAACATGAATTTATTTTGTGCAGAAGAAAATAAAACTGTTCCAAACTCTTGGAGTTAAGAGTAGGAACAGTGTGCTTCATGTAGAAAATTTTGGAGTTTGTTCCCATGAAAGCAGTATGCAAGATTGAAGGCATTTGATACAGATGCTCCTTGTTCAACAGCTTACCTCCTTAACAGCTGCTCAGGTTTACAACCTGCTGCTCAGACCTATGGTATTGACTATTTTTGGTACAGTTCTATACATCTTGTTGAAAAAGCCTCAGTGTCTTTAAAAAATTTTTTTGTTTATACAGTTGTATAATTTTTATTTATTGTGCTGTACAATACTATAGTTTTATGTTCCATTATACATTATAATACATTATTATGTGTTATACATTATAATACATATATTATGCAAATAAAAGCAAAGTCATCAAGTTGGAGATTCTTTGACAGTATCTTTGTTTTAAATATTGTGATGTACATACTATTATTAGTCCTTCATTTAGTGACCAACTCATTTAACAGCTCAGTCGCAGGAATGGAACTCAGTTGTTAAACGAGGAGTATCGCCATTATAAAACTTTGCTAATAGACATAAGCATTAAAATTTTGAATATGACATGCTCTTTCACAGCTGAATAACTACAGCTTAAGTGGAATACAAGTAACATTTTGAACAAGTTTGCTGTCGTGGCAAATAGAATTCTTGAAGGAACTGTATGCACAAATAAATAAAATTTATTTGTGATGAGAGTTTATCACAGTGGTGTGGTTATACCATGAGCTTCCTGATAGTAGATGATTTTATTCTCTCAAATACTTTCTTGCAAAGATCCTTTTGCTCTAAAGTTGCTTACCAGTGTCTTTCTTCTTAGACTGGTTCGGGTAAAATGAGGTCAGCATTACAGAAGGTTTATTGCAAAGTTCAACAAATTGACAGAAACTGATCGCTGCATGTGGTCCTTCAGTACCGATTTAGGATATCCCAGGACCGCGAGGATGAAAGGTATCAACTGGATTGTCTGACATATCTCTGTTTGGAGGCAATCTGGCAGCAAGGTTGGCTATTTTTTCTCCAATACACAAGAGAGTCATGAAAATTCTGTGAGATTTTATTTATGGTTGCATTTCATCAGCACAAGTGGATATCTAAGAGAAAAATTTTAGCATGAAAAAGTTTCTAGATGCTTTATTTTTTCTAAGAAGAACATTTTGTTGAGGCCACTAGCATTACATGTCCATGGTGGATTAGTTAGTGAAGGCCCTTAGCATAGCAGTGCCTAAGGTGCACATGGCAGAGAGAAAACATGGCACAGTGTGCTGGACCAAAGTGTTTCCAGTGGTCACAGCCTGTCGGGGCAGTAGAAGTTATTTTAGTGGCTCACAACTAACTGTAAAATAGACAGCAGGGTGTAAGGGTATTGTGATAATTGTGTAATGAGACTTTATAATGAGACTGTGTGTGTGTGGGTGTGTATGCACACACACCTGTACACTACTAGGTCTTTGTATAACATAGGTGACAAACGAAAGCTCTGTAGAACGTTGGGGTAGTCAGTTCTCCAAAGGGTAAAGAGCGCATAGATTTTGCTACATCATTGTATCCTTGGTACTGCACCAGTGTGTGGCACTCAGTAAACATTTGTAGATTGATCTCTCAACTTAATCATGGCTATAATGGAGCGACTCATGCACATGTAATGGTCTGTTGCATAAGAACAAGATTTAGAATCAGGGCCTTCCTGGAGGAGGCCAGTCACTTATGAGTCATACTGAGGGAAGACGTCCTTCGCATAGACCCTGCAAGTGAACGACAATGGCATGTGGTGGTGAAGCCTTCTTTCGGTGGTCGAGAAGTCCATGTAAAGGGATTGGAAAGAAACAGAGAGAAGTGACATAATCACTGTCATTCTGCTGCCTCTGAAATTCTGTACTATTCTTAGTAGGCTTAAACAAGATTTACAGTGTCCTACTTGACCTGTAGACAAAAATTATTTTGGTTGTGGTTGTTGTAATTAATATCTGGAGACAATAGTTGAAATGTCAGTACTAGTATCAGTAGGATATTTTATGAACGAATGGGGACAGGCACTTTGCTCAGTGTTTTATATATGTAATTTAAAATATCTTACGTACTTTTCAAAGCAACCTTATGAGGTAAGTTCTGATACTTCATTTTTTCGGACAAAGAGCCAAAGGTACATGGAGGCAAAATCACTCTCCCATAGCTTTACCATTGTTAGGTAGCAGACCTTCTGCCTGTTTTTAGAGACCTGTCTTGGTTACTTTTCTCTCAATGCAGAGACAAAATAACTGACATCCAAAATTAAGGAAGGAAAGGTTTATTTAGCTCACTGTTTGTGGAGGTTTCAATCCATACTCGGTTGGCTCCAAAGCAGAGTGGCACATGGCAGAGAGCAACAGTTCATGGTGGAGGAAGACAGCAAAAGCAGCGAGAGCAAAATGGAGGAGCAGTGGAGAGCAGCCTTTTTCTCTCCTTTACATATGTGAACTACCCACCCCAGGGCACTGTAGCACTCACACCCATGAATCAATCACAGACTCTAAAATCCCACCCTATGACTGCATGTGGCTTTGGGGGGACATGCAGACAGAAACCATAACAAGACCCAAGTCCTAATCACTGAACTCAGATTTTTTTTTTTTTATACCCACACCTGGGTGAGAAAATACTTTTCCTGGTGCTTTTGCTTACTCTGCAGTGTTCTTAAGATGCTGTATTCCTTCAGTTGCTATTGCCATCTGTAACTGGTAATAAGCAGCTCAGCTTCAAAATGCTTGCATCCTAGGAAATTAGAGAGACTTCAAGATAGGCTGATATTAGCATGTCCTTGTTATAGTTAATACTTCTACTTTCCGATTTTACAGTTAAAAATGTGAAAACACTCATAGGTATGCACACTTTAAAAATGTCTTTGAATTTTAATTTCACATTTCATGTGTTATTTGCTTGGGAAGACACTTTCTGATTTATTCTTAAACTGAACAATTTCTAAAAGATGAGTTTGGAAGAGTGTGTTATAAATGCCTTGTGTGCTTGTTGCCTTAAATCTTTGAAAACAGTATCTATCATCTGTCTAGGGACTCTTTTATTACTATTAGGGAGACGGATTTTATACTTAGTGTTTCTGTGTATATTATTTAGGTGCTTAATCATTCCTTGGTGAACACTAATTGGGAGCCAAGAGAAGGAGTGCAGCCAAAGAACTGGGTGAATTGTACACAGAGAAGTCATGACCTAAGTTGTCTCTCTCAGAGGGGGACAGAAATCATGATGATTTCTAGTTCATAAAGTTTCATTATCTTTAAACACTAAAACGTTCATAAAAATGAATGTATATTTTAAACATTCAATTTGTTAGTGTTTTCCTTTCTATATGTAGACTTTCACTTGTAAGTAGTCTCAGACATGTGCATTAGAGAACTTTTCTAAGCATGTGCAGAGATGCAAAACACACCCCATTCTGGAGGTGAGACTGAAGTGCTCATGAGCTGTTATTAAGACTGAGTGCCTGAGCTTGGCTTCATTACTTGGTCTATAGCTGGCTTTTCTTTCTTTTATTCTGAATGCCCCAAATATTGAAACAAGTTTACAGAAAGAGATTTCCCATTAACTTAGCAGGGCAGCAAATTTAGTATTGAGTAGAGAAGTAAAAAGTTAAAAAATGAGCAGTGACAGGAAGAGTGAACAAGCCAGACACTGGAGAAAATGCTTGCAAAAGACATATATGAAAAAGGACTGTGGGCCAAAATATACAAAGAACTCTTAAAAGTTCAACAAGGAAATGAACAAGTCAAAAAGTGGGCAGAAGATCACCAAAGAAGGTGTACAGATTATGTAAGTATTGGGCAAATGTTTGATACCATACACTGGTATCTTGGTACTTGTTAACTGGATCTGGGAGATGCAGCAAGTACCCAGCAAATTTTTTTGACCACAAGGTAATTTTGGGTTACAAGGCAACTGACACCTACTGGTGCTGCCTTGCCTGTGGAGTACCACACAGACCATGAGTGCTAGGACAAAGTTTTCATGTCAGAATGCGTCTAGCACCAAATCTGATGAGTTTCGAACACTGTCAAGTGCCCAGGTGTGGCTGTGTCATGAGAGGACTACAGATGCAGTAAGCGCTGTCTGCTTACGGTAATGGCTGAAGTCGGAAACACTCACGGCAGCAAGTGCCAGTGATCAGATGGAACAACTGGCATTCTCATTCATTGCTGATAGAGCACAGAGCAGTACAGTCCTTTTGTTAAACAGGTGCTAATTGCTTACAACACTAGACGTCAGTCTTACTAGATGGTCCAGCAGTCATACCTCTTGCTGTTACCCAAATGAGTTGAAAACTCACTGACACACAGAAACCTATGTGTAGATGTTTATGGCATTTAGAGCAGCACAGCCTGTAACAGCTAAATCTCGGAAGCAACCCAAATGCCCATCAACTGAAGAATGGATAAAAGAGATGTGGGTTTTTTATGCTGTAGAGTACTACTCAGCCATAAAGAGGAATAAAGTAGAGACATTTCTTGGTAAATGGTTGCACCTTGGAATGGTACTCTTTAAGTGAAATAAATTGGACACACATGCATAAATATCTCATTGTTTCTTCGGTGTGAGAAACTGAAAGTGCAAATGAGGACTAAAGTAGACAATAAGTATTGTGAAATAGGAAGAAATCATTGAAAAGAAAGGGGAACTAGGGAGGGAGGAGGGAGAAAGGAAGGAAGTAGGAAAATGATAAAAGAAGGAAAAAATGGAAACAAAGCTTTGTAAATAAGGAGGGGAAGAGAGATTGAAGGGAGCAGATTGGGGGAAAAAAAGAGGAATCAAGATATATGCAGGTACAAATTTCCTACAGTGAATGTGATCATTATGTATATCTAAATTGTACCAATAAACTTAATCAAAATAAAAAAGATGTCTGTGGCAGCTGCATTTATGATTACTATATTTTGGAAACCACCAAGGTGTCCTTTAGTATGTGAATGGATAAGTGTGGAACATTCACACAGTGGAATATTGTTCAGTGCTGAAAAGAAATTAGCTAGCAATCCATTAAAAGAGATGTAGGAACCTTAAATGGATGTTACTCAGTGAATGAAATTCCTCTGAAAATGACATCATGCTCTGTGAGTCAGCTATGTCATATCCCTGAAAAGGCACAATGATGGAGACAGCGTTTGAACACAATTAATTAAATCTGTGCCTTCCTTCATATCTTTAAAAAAGTAAGGTAAATCACATATATTAAAATCATTGTAGATATAGTGCGTCACCTCTGAAAACGTTTCAGCAATTTGTATCACGAAACATATAAGAGGATTCTCATTCTGCTTTGTACCTTTAATATTTAGATTAGCAAAACTCCAGTGCACCTAGAATTTCTGATATTGCTTATACAGTTAGTGTTCCAGACTAATACACTGTGCTTAATGCTATAATGATTTTCTTAACTCTTCTTTCACTTCGTGATTCCCTTTACAAAGTAAAATATCAGCCATCCTCATTAAATGTTGCTTAGAATCAGTGTTTTCCAGGGATTTAAGGGGATGGGTGGGTAGGTAAGCAGGGAGGATTTTGGGTTAGTGAAATTATTGTGTCTGTCCTTTAATGGTGGCTGCATGCCGTTGTGCGTTCGTGGGACTCCATGGAACAGGCTTTGAGGCGGCTGTGCTAGGGAGGCCTGCCTGTGTGTAGGGAGGGGCATATGGGCTCTCTGTATGTCCTGCTACATTTTGCTGTGGGACCGAAATTAAAAAATGAAGTCTCTTGATTGGCACAGTGCTTTCATCAACATTATAAAGGATGTTATATGTGAAGATGTTATGATCAGTAACTCTTCAACATGCAAGTTGGAAAGCACAATGAATCTCTTAAAAAAGGAAAGTTTGGTTAAAGAGAAGTGAAAACAAGGAGAAAGATGGCTAAATTATAGGAAAACACGCTGTGGTGCTCATCAGGAAGTGCCTGGACCAGGTCTCACGTTTTCTTAGCTCATCTGCCTCTGAGCTGCTGTCTTTCTTCCTGTGGCATCTCTTCCCTGTGTTGTTTCCTTTACATCACTTGGCCTCTAATGGGGAAAATGCCACCAAGGACCCTCCGATCTGTGTCTCCTTTCTGTTTAACTACAAAGAGGAAGGGGGAGTGGTCCCGAGTGTGTTACCTGTGAATCATCCTAACCCAGTAATGTTCCCCACTATGTACAGCATTTCATTTTCTCTATTGTATACACTAATAATTGATTCCGAGAGATGATAGGACTTTTTCCAAGGTGATGGAGTTAGGATATAAACCTTGATTTCATGGTTTGAGATATTTTCTTCCACTCTATAAACATGCACATAGGTTCTAATGAATGTTTGCTCCCCTAAGGCATAGAGATTCACAACACATTCATTGGAAAGAACCCAGATTTAAAATATGTTTCTAAGTATCTTATCTAGGAAGAAAGGTGATCCTGGGTAGTGCCTTTCCAAGTTTTGGAAGCATACGGATGACTTCTGGTTTTATCCAGGTATCATGGCACCTACCTGTAATTCTAGCACTTGGGAGGCTGTGGCAGCAGGATGGCCACAACTTGGAGGTTAGTCTAGGCTACTACATACAGTGAGGTTAAGACCAGCCTAAACTGTATAGGGAGTGCCTGTCTCAAAAAAATACACACACACACACACACACACACACACACACACAAAAGAAGCTTGCTGGAGGTCTGTCTTTTAATTTTTTTTAGCCTAGATTCATTTTATCATTGTTTTATACTTTCTGTCTTTTCTGTTTTTGGAAATGAAAAATCTTACGAATTTTTCTGAAATTTGTATATTTTTATCTAGAGCCTCAGTTCTCAGCCTGGAATGATTTTACCTCACTGGGGGACATTAGGCTGTGTTTGGCAGGCCTGCAGCCTCTCTGGTTTACACTGTCTTCTCTTTGCTAGACTGTTTAGTTGTATAGTTGTGGTAATTTTTAAGGGTTCTCACCATGTTTAAACACCAAAGTGTGCTCTAAGTGCCCGTCTTGGCCTGGGACGAGGCAGCAAATTTGAATGATTTCCCAAACCATGTGTGGTCTTTTCCTAGTTTCTCTCTGCTCTGTCAGTCATGCTGTTGCTGGACAGGATTTAGTGACATTTATTAGGCCTGTCAGTAGCAATTATTTTCGTGAAGCCTTTTGCAGTTGCACACATTACTAAGCTACCATGTGGTGTTTCTCATTAGCTAAAGAAAATAAATTTTAGTGGCATCTTCATTTCTTCCAATGCTTTTCTGGGGCCATTAAGGCATGGCTTGGGGCTTATTACTACATTTTTATACAAACCTTGGTACTCAGAGACATTTTTATCAAAAGATATTAAAGAGATGTCAGGAATGAGGAGGTACATTCCCTTTATATCTTATTGCCAGAAATTACTCTTGAAGCAAAACAAGTCCTGCCTAAAATAAAAATAAGACGGGAACACAGCATATGTGAATTTCTGGCTACTCAATCTGTAGAAATAGTTACGATTATTACTTTAGGAAAATGGGCTCATTTTACACACACATTTGTGCAATTGGATATTCCTTGTAAAAGTTAATTGGAAAACATAATCCACATAGAACTACATAAACAACCCATTATTTTCTTTGTGGCTTGAAACGTTTTGAGTCTGTGGGGTATGGCTGTATAATGTATTTCAGCAACTCTATTTTGGTGACCAATGGATTGACTTCTTTTTTCTGTGAAGCGTTTCAAATTTGTTTTGTCAATTTGTGTATATTTGTGTTGCATAAACTCTTACAAGTAGAATCCTTAGGTCACAGGAGAGGCTCAGCTTTAGCGCTTCCTTGGGACCGTCGCCCTGTCCTCCCACTGTGATCTCAGTGTGCAGGAACTGGGTTCTGGAAAGAGAACCACTGCTCTTTCCTCTCTCTGCCAATCCTGTGCCTTCCATCCTTAGCCAAGCAGTGAAAAGTAACCACTCTGGCACGTGCCCTTCAAGGCTTAAGGAGTAGGAAAGTTGAGTATTTTCCATCTACTCATGGAACATTTACTTTCCCTGTTGAATTCTTTGTCTCACCTTTTGTTGATTTATTCCTGTCCTTTCCAGTGCTGTCCATATTATAGTCGCTATTTACCTACTTTCCAGTTAAATAAGTGTTTATTTTTTCTACTCAAGAATTTAAGTTTGTTTAGACTTTCTCTACTTTTATTTCCCAAACTGTTTATCATCACTGATATTATTTATAAGAAATTTATGTGCATTCTATTTCAAGTTAGAAATCAGTTCACCTCAATAATAATGTGTTAATTTTGTTAGTTTGTTTGTTTTGAGACAGGTTCTAACTGTGTAGTGTAGGTTGGCTTTGAACTCACTTATGTAGCCTCAGCTGGCCTTTTAATTCACTGTGATCTGCCTGCCTCAGCCTCCCAAGTGCTGGGATTACAGGCGTGCACCACCATGCCCAGCATAATGTATTAATTTTTAAAGGGTTGTAAAAAGTAGGCATTAACTCTTGAGAAATGGATTTCCAAAGAGAATTATTTAATGATTAGATCTTCAATTTTAGTCCCGTGAAAATGTGTGCATATGTGTTTTATTGATGTATGAGAAATAGTTACAATACTATACAAGGCATCCAGTTCTAAAGTTTTGTTGGTATAACACGCAGGAGATCCAATAAATTGTTTGGCTTTATTTCTATGTACTGGGCTTTGGTTCTCTATTTTAGTGGAAAAAGTTTCTATATTTTCTCCAGTCTCTTCTATTCAAGGAAAAGACATGTAACTTAAAAATATTATTTGCAATTGACTTGCATTCTCTTTCTACCCTGGCTCTTTCCAGAATGGATCCATTTATAAGTTCTTTACTTTTTGCTTCCATTTTACCTCACTTTCCTTGAAGAGCAGAAACCTCTGACCATGCTGGCCTATCTGCAAGGTAACCCTCTTGCCATATTTTTCTGTGTGGTCTGTTCTCTACCTCAGATCTGACACAGCACTGGGGGGACTGATTCATTTCACATAGTTTGGAAGTGTGCCCAAATCCAGGAAGGTGAGAAGAAGAAGGCAGGAGGCAAAGGGGCTTTTCAGTCTCCAAGATGAAAATGTTTGATGCCAAACAATACGTCCCACTTTTCCTGGCTTTTACAGTGAAATTGTATATGCCCACCTAATCCTCATGAGTTTTCTTCTTACGTAAATAATTTTTTTACACCATGAGCAAACTGCATACCTATGAATACAATGTCTGTAAATTTAGGGTTTGAAATTTACTAAATTTAATTGAGAAACGTTTTTGAGGGCTCTGAGTAAACTCTGTTCCAGCAACACTAGTTGGTGTCTTAGTCTACACCAGTTACACTAGTTCACACCTTTACCTAACCTGTGTCTGCTGCGTCAGCCCCCCCCCCCCACGCTCCCTACTGAGCATCTCCAGGGGCAGGTCTTCCTGGAAGGCTCCACTGCTGTCTCTGGGGGAGATGAATGTTCAGTCCCTACATAACTGAGTTCCTTCTAAGTACTTAAATTTTGCTGTGAGTCTTCACACTGGTATTAGCCTAGACCTTTGCCTTTCCTTCTGGACATAGAGCCTGTGGCCCAACATATCCTACCGTTTCCATGTACGTGGTGCCTGCCAGAAAGTCAGAATGATAATTGTGGGTTAAGGTTTACATTATCACTAGGTTGAGGAGGGACTGAAATGAACTCAACAGTGATTCAAGTTATTCTGGTGTATCCTTTGAATAACTTTCGAAAAAGTGAGAAATGGCAGCTGACAATGAGGCTGCAGTGTTCCCAACAGAACCTAAATACCTCCTGAAGAATGTGATTAAACAGGACTGATTTGTGAGTTTATCTAAAGCAAGTCTGAGGCAGGGACACGCTCTTCTCACAGACGTGGCTGAACATCTCCTCTCCTATAACTGACACGAGTACTTTGCTGCTGCTCTGCTTACCATGACTTCAGCTCAGCTTTACTCCTCTGTACTCAAGGTTAAATTTGCCAGGATAAGTAATGAATTGCCCCAGTTCTCTGACACTCCCATCCCAAACCTGGCCACTCATTTCTTAAGCCTTCTTTGGAACTACCAAAGACAAACAGGTTGTATATTAAGCACCTGCCAGTTTATTCTCTGGATGTCGCTGTCCTGTTGGTGTGCTGTTGTGCTCACTGCTGTGAGAGAAGGGAACAATGTATTCTCTTGTTGTGTGCTCCTAGTGGGCTTTGGTTAGTGTGTGTTGTACCGAGGGTTGGTAAGACCTAAGGAAGACGTGTTGATCTCATTCTTGGACCTTTGCATACGTGGTGTTTGGGAATTCCTGCCCTGCTCTCTTCAGACACATTGTTAGAATGGAATAGTTTGCTGTCATGTCTAGGGTAGTTGAGAGAGAGAAGGGAAGGGGGCAGGTCACAGCCAAGGGAAATACTTTTGGGCTTTGGTACCTCTGGATGTGGATCTCTACTGAAGGGTGATGAGCATTTGAATAAAGGGAGGGGGACCTTCTGAGTGGGAAAGGCATGAAGCTAAGAGGGATCATTGTATGTTGCAGGAAGATAAACGGCTGGTGAAAAGAAAATGTTGGAAGAGTTGGTGGCCAGTAATGTTGATCATGAGGCCAGTGATGTCATGAGAACTTCATCCTGTCGACAGTAGAAAGCCTTAGAGATAGCAGGAAAAAAACAGTGGCCAACGGGAAGTGGTTAAACTGTGGAAGATGAATGTAGTAGATTATATTTGATGACAGGGAGGTTAGGGAGGTTTCTGAAAAGCTGAATCAGAAGGTCACAGGAACCTGATAAAAGTAAGGAATCAGTTGGGTAGTTGGCTACTACAGTGGATCTGTTGATTTGGCCAGCCTTTAGCCCCCTGAGGTGGACATTTCCCATGCACTGTGGCAGCTTGCCACCTCCAGGGACCCTGTGCTGGGTCCCTGCTGATCTACTCACATCCTTTGACAACCTTGCAGGAACTAGTCCTTTGGTGCAGAGCCACCTAGAAGTACCTAATGATGCCTAGGGCCATCCTCCACCCAGTTGAAGACTAAAGCCAAAAACCAAATACCTCATTTTCCCTCCCTATTGTGGGATAATTCTGAGCCACATTGTTCAAGTCTCCTCAAGTGTCCCAGAGGAGTGAGCCCAGCAGCGCCTGCTCCATCCCACTGCCTTCATTGGATTTCCTTTGTCCTCGGTCATAGTTTCCTCACTGCCTGACTGACCATCCCTAGGGTCATCTTCCAAGTAAACTATCCCAGACAACCCAAACTAACTGAAATTCTTGTCTGCAGGTCTTTCTGAGGGAACCCAAAGTAAGATGTGTGTCGTGCATCACTGGGATAATCACTGTTCTGTAAAAACTGGATCTGGCCTTCTTTCCTGGGTTAATTAATAACCCTGCTGTCTAGTGAAATGACTGCAGTTACCTCCAGTGTATTCTATGCATCAGTGCAGAAGTGTGGTGAAATGATTTAGAGTTCATGGCTCATTTTGAGAAAAAAATGTGCTCTAGGCCATCTGTGAAAGTATTATAACGATCCCAAGTGGAACATAGGCACTTGAAGCAGTTTCCAGGCACATTAGATTGTTGTCAGCAAATGCAAAAATATACACTATGGGGAGAAGCAAGAAGAGAGCAGTGGTCTAGAAAGCCACGATTTTAGCGGGTCAGGAAGAAGAATTTCAGCCTGCGTGAGCTGTAAGCTCCTTTGTCTGGGTGTCATCCAGGTGGTTTAGTATTCCCAGGCCATTGGCGGTTAAGTTGTGGTTCTTGCCAGGTTAGGGAGCAATGATGATCAATCACAGGGGAAAGGACCCAGCCATAAGATCATTGCTCTCAACTTGTACTCTTCTGAAAGTCATGGGTTAGCGGCTTGAGCCAAGTTAGGAAAGATTTTTCCGTTACTCACAGTATAGTTGTTAAGAGTGCTCAGTGGGGATTCTGAAATATTTACTTGACAGTAATAAGCATTAGAGTTTCATTCAGCTGTTTCTCCTCATGGTCACATTAGCATTTACATCTTTGAAAACTCAGCACTTGATGGAATTTTATAGACAAATGGCTAGAAAATTTCTTATAACTAAGGAAGCAATGAATCCATCCGGATTCCATGAGCAACCATACCTGAGTTCTTCAGCATTCGGAAATGACACATGGCTGAAAAGACGCCTGCTCTGGGTGGTCTTGTATGTTACACTGTCTTAGGAAATGAGCCTCTGGCTTTGCCTAGCCCTGTGTTCTATATTGGACCTTATTCTAGAAGAGGGAATAACTTTACTGTTTTTGTTTTCTCTTCTAAAATCTATTAAGTATTCTAATTCAGTTACAGTGAATTTAAAACACACATTATTTGTTTCCACTTACATTTTGGAGCATTCATCTATGTTATTATTTTGTTATCTTTTCATCTGTGATATTAACTAAGCAGTAAAATAATAAAACATGTTAGAATTCTTCTTAGGAAAATGAATTCTTACCTCCACTATGTAAAACATAATACACAATAAAATTAAATCGCAGTCCTATCAGTGACCTTTGAGAGAGCAGTTTCATAAGCAGCAGGATCTAGGAGGCAGTGATTAGGAAAGAAATGCAGCAGCTAGTAGATGAGAGGGTCTCTTGGTGAAGAACAACAAGAGGACATGGGGTAGTTGGTTGATGCAGCAGTGAGTTGAGGTAAAAGTGAGTTTTATTTCATTGTTTTGTTTTCACTTTTCCTGTAGAAGTAAAGGTCATTTAGTGAGCTTTTAGGCTGAGAAAACATAGAGACAAGACGGACACCAGAGGAAGTCGCTAGCCAGGAGACAGCCCACCCCCGGGTAGGGGTAGATTCAAATGGCAGGTGCTGGGACAGGGGTTAACTGGATTTGGACTGCCCAGCACACTTTGTGAGTCTTTCCACTGATGCTCTGCTCAGTCAGTTAAATAACTTAGTTGTTTACAGTCCTCATTAGGTTTTGCTAGGTATGGTCACAGCTCTAATGACTGTGACAATTGATTCTGCCAGACATATGCCCTGTAAAATGGCATATGTCATTTGGACCTTGGCTTGTAGCAGGTCTGCAATACATGTTTTTTTAAAGTTGATTCTCAAATATTTTGCTGCATTTGGTAAGGACAATGGAAGAGTAAAGATTAGATTTGAGGTAAAGGGGAGGAAATTCAGGGTAAAGTCTTCCCACTTTCTCAGTCCATTTGGAGATAAAGTCATCTCCTGGGAGAAAAAAGGGATAATTTGGAATGGCTGCTTATGGGAAATGCAGGAGATGAATAGAAAACTTGTCATGCTGGACTGCATGTCCGGCCGGGTTTCTTAGGATGGTTGTATGTGCAGAAAGCCTAAGAAGTAGATTTTAGGGCATTGGGTGGGAAGGTCTAATGGTTAAGTTGAGGCTGTGATGGCACAAGAGAAAAAGGAGGTTGACAGGATTGGGAGTCCTGATAACTCTGGACTCTGTATGGGTGAGAATGCTCAAGAGTCGCTTTGGTAGGAGGTTGTATCCACAGAAGGAAATAATGCTTAGAAGTCTAAGAGGTAAAACGGTCTGGTCTGCAATGAGGTGCAGTGTGTAGCTGGTTTGGGTGTGGCTAGTGTATAACTGGTTTCATAACTGAGTGATTCTCAGTATCTTTAGGAGTGTTTAAACAGAATAATATTGGATTCTTCAAACAAGCAAAAAAAAACTTGTTAATGGGTGAAAACCATGTGAGATGGAAACAGTGTCAATATGCCTCTAGTTTATGAAATTTTCTGTGATTTTAAGACTTGGAGCAGACAAGCTGATGTTCCTCTAGTAATTGAGTTTCACGTATGGAAGAATGCCTTATGTAACAGCCCATCAGTGCTTTAGCAAGCCAGTTTTGAAATGTTACATGTGCAAACACCTCATAACTTATGCATGTCTTCCAGTGAGCATTACATCATGGCTGAAAGAAAGTAAATGGGTCCATGATTCTTAGATGTTACATGATCTAGGATCCTCATAACTTCCTACTTACATAAGCTGTGGTCATAATCTCACAGTTTTTTATGAAGGGAAAATGAAATTATTCCTACAGTGCCTCATTTGATAAGTCTGATGCAGGTTTAAGCTGAAGCACCCTTCCTCCCTTACAAATGCACAGAAAAGTTGCTCATTTGGTTCATCATTTTCAATGAGAATCTAGTTTCCTGTAGCCTTTGCTGGGGGTGGGTTTCAGAAGACTTGTCCAGTACCTTCTACCTTATTTAAAGTATGACTTAGTTTCCCATTCTGTGCTCATTGTTAACGTGAGACTTGCAAGAAGCCCAGTCATTTTTTTTGAATTTCCTCCCACAGACATCATTCGTGTAAGTCACGTTGATGATATAGGTCAGAAGAGGTAGGAATAGATAGGAATGCAGGGGGGCTGCTCACCCTCTCTTTGTGGCGTTGCACATGTGGCACTCTTCAGCCTTCTATGGTCCCTCCCTCCAGGTTCCACCCAGGTGTAATGCAGCAAACATTTTACAACATAAGGTCTCTCTCTGCAGTGCCCTTGACCTGGATATCCATTTGTGCTTTTTTGAAGTGTGGAGGACCTGCTCTGTTCTGGTTTGTGAAGCCATTCTCTTTTCACCTGCCAGTCTTTAAGAGGGGAGATGGGGAAGAACTGTGGAAGTACTTTTACCATTAAAGTAAACACATCTGAGAGGGCAAAAATAGATGTTTGTAAGATTAAGCATCATGTGTTCTTCTTGTGGGTTTTGTCTGTACAAATCCATGTGGTCCAGGAGCCTTCCCGAATTTCCAGACTGTGTACTTCTGGACCCTTGTCTAATCCAAGACACGTTCTGTGCTGTGTCAGTCTTATTAAACTACCTAGATGTCTAGTCTTAAAACCATAAATACGATGCTATTTGAAGGAGACATTCTATAAACTAAGATTCATGTTTTCAGAGAAGTAGCAATAATTTCGTTGTGTGTGTGTGGTGGCACTGGTGATTGAAACCAGGGCCTTCACACTAAGCTACATCCCTAGTCCTTTTGAAAACTTTGAGACAGAATTTATTTGAGTCACTGTGTTGCCCAGACTGGGTTCACACTTTAAGTCCACCTGCCTTGGCCTCTCAGAGTGCTGGGATTACAGAAGTGTGCCACCACACCTGGCTGATAGAGTAAGTTCTTGAAAACATGCTTTGTTATTCTGGTGATTGTTGTGTTTGTGGGTATATTTGTGCACTGCTTACCCTCAGATGCCCTTTATAGTTCCAGGCTGCCTAGACCAGCCCTCATGTTGATAGCTAATGCCATTTTTACTTGATTTGGAGAAAGATTTCTCAGTTATCTTTCATATATATTTTTTAAGTTTTTATTTATTTATTTATTTTTGCGCTACCAGGGATTGAACTCAGGAACTTGTGCTTGCCAGGCAGGCATTTATTCCACTGAGCTATATCCCCAACCCCTGTTACCTTATATCCATAAGGGGTTAGATTCCATTTATTGGGTAATGTAACATTAATTAGATTGAAAATAGTGATGAACAACTCTTCTCTTCCCATTAAAAGTAAGCCTTTGTAATCTTGAGTAGAAATAGTTAAAAGTTAGAACCGAGTATGGTGGTCCATGCCTGTAATCCTAGCATTTTGGGAGGCTAAGGCAGGAAGATCCAGCCTGTGACATTTAGTGACTTAGAGGAACCCTATCGCAAAATAATAAAATAAAAAGAAGACTGGTGATATAGCATGGTGAAAAGGCCCTCGTTTCAACCATCAGTACCATGATTGATCAATCAAAAAATAAAAGGTAAGATAAGTTTGTATTTTTCCACCTATATAAAATGATGAACAGCAGATTTAATCATTTAACCCTTTCCGTAGTAATAATAGTAATTTCTGCAATTTATTGTTGTAGCCCCTATCTCTCCAGGTATTAGATTATACGTGTTTTACAGTTCATCTCATCTCAACTGCATAAACACAGGCTCAGAGAAATTAAAGAGGTTTGTGTGTTTATACAACTTAAAGATGCTCTGGAAGGGACAGGCACCCACCCTCCCTTCAGCGCCCCCATTCCCGAGAGCTCCGCAGGCCTCTGCCCTCGCACTTGGCAGTGACATTGTAATCTTCAGTACCAAGCGTGTCTTCAGTACCTTAATCACTCATTTTTTCTGATCTCAGCAGGTATTTTTATTACATGTCACATGCACAAATACAAAGCAGCCGTTCAGTACCTGTCTTGTGCCTGTGAAATAAGCTGTTTGCTTTTTTTTTTTGGATTGGCTGGAATTGGCCTCCTTTTCTCAGTATGACCATCCTAAAAATACACATTAGATCCCTCTTAAGACTGAAGGCTCAGTTGATGGGAAATAAATTTTGATCTGTGTATAAAGTAACAAGTTTACGCCAGCAGAAATCAGGTCTTCAGATGGTGGTTGTATAAAATGAAAATTTTTCTGCCTAGAATTCAGCAAGACTGTTGAGTCTAGGGGCAAGAGTGGGTGGAAATAAAAGACACATGCAGGAGTTGAGAGGTGTAAATGGTTGTTTAAGAAATAGGCATGGATGCTAATATTATTAATAGTATTTGCCTTTAAAAGATGGTAGAATTTAATGTTGCTCTTTTCTTTGCAAAATCCAGTGGGATTTTACTAAGAGAAAATGGAACTTTGTATGATAGTAACAAAGTAATATGCACATGATTGGAAATCTCATCTTGTGTGTTTAATTCTCTTTGAGAAACTTTATTGCATAGGTATCCAAAGTTTCTAGCCAAATGGTTACATTAAAATTATTTTCATGTTTAACTGTGGTCTTTGGGTACAAATTCCTGAAATGCTGACATAGTTGAATTTATTTCTGTTTCAAACCTAACCACTGACATTTCCAAAGCATCCGTATGGGCCTGATACATATTTTGCTTCTGCTTACCGTCTGCGCGCTGGATGAAGAGCAGCGACTGTGATTTGGGCACCCCTGAGTGTTTCTCCTCATTTAGCTTGGTGCTGAAGTGGGTTGGAAATACTTCTTTGTCATCCTAATGTCAGGGTTTCCAAACTCTGTTTGGATTTTTAGAAACTTGGTGGTAACTTTATATTAGCCAAAAAAAGTGAATTTTTAAATTCTCAGGGAAGAGGGAAATGATCCATTTTTTCATAGGAAAAACTTTTTTCAAGTGAATCTACTGCCAAATTTTCTGAAGTTCCTTCAGACACTACTTGCCCTTTTGGCACATCGAGAAATGGTTTTCTTTGTTGAAATATTAAATCAATATTTGAGGAAGGCTGGGTACATAACGTATGTTGCGAAAAAGCAGCAGAAACCATCAGCAGTGTATATTTCCACATCTACAGGCAGATTCAGTTTCTGTGACTGCTTGTCAAGCAAATCTTATGGAATGAACTTTTGTGCTCTCACTGGCTGCTACACAAATTCCAGTTCTCTAGAAAATAAATCACAGTGGTCTTTCTGACAAAGGTGGACAGTGAGAATTTGTGCTAGGATATAGTTACGTCCACTCTTAACTAGAAATTGCTCACTGGTTTTTCCTTTTTATAAGAAAGAAAATTTATTAAAACGTTTTCCAGAGCAGGCATTATCTGTGATATAATATATGATACATGGACTACGTTCTTAGAGTTGTCTCTGTGTAGTGGTGTAGCAGAGTATTACTCAGGACATGTGGGCTTCTATTCAGATGCCACAGCCAGGGATTGTTTTACTTCTTCCGGTTGTGTCACTGTGAATATCCATCTTCTCTGCAGTTGCCCCTAATCAGTGGAGGGCATCTTTGATTGTAACATGCCACGCACTGTGAAAGTCTTCTGAAGCTGGCCAAGGATTACACAGCATTTTGTAGGATATTTTTGTTGCATGCCCGCATGTGCATTGATAGCCATGTAAGGAAGGGATCAATGTTACTTTGTACTTAACAAATGTGTTAACCAAGATAGGAAAAGACTACAAGAGTAAACGTTTTTCTAAGAGCCTGCTGAAGCTCAGTCCTAGTGCCAGGAAACAGTTGCTCTGCCAGGTGAGGATTACCGCCCCCATTTATGACTGGGAACTGAAATTGATGGCACTTTTAGGAAATTCTTAAGCTAATAACCATCTCTACTCAAGATCATCACTGAATAGTACTGAGATACAAAGAAATTTCAAAAATTCCAATCTGTGCCTCAAAATGTTTTTTGTCTCCTAAGGTCCCTGAATTAATATGGGTATTTTGTATTTCATGGGCACGTCATTCTTAGCCTCACTCTTAGGCTGACCTCATTCCTAACCTGATCCCCCATCTTTTTCCCCACTCAGCCTTCCCACATCAGATGCTAAAGCCACAATCCCAGGAGTTAGCTTTGACCCCTGTCTTCGACTGGGTACAAAGTACCCCTGATTCTCCTTAGTAAACATCACTATTAGTTGGAAGACTACCTGGGAAAGAAGCAGGGCAGGGCCAGTGCAGCCCATAGTTCAGCTCTGACCTGTGTAAAGCAGGGACAGGCAGTGCCTGGAGCAAGAAGTCAGAAGAGCCTCAGGTGCAGCTCTGACTGCCTCAGTTGGCCTGGCTGGACCTCTGGAGCAAAAATGGCCCATTAGAAGAATCCTGTTCAGGGCGGAAATGACAAGAGCCTCATACACTGGTGTTTAGCTATTGGCTGGAACTGCTCAGGAAGGCAATATGGCCCAGGCTTGAAAACTAGGACAGAGTTTAAGGTGCTGCAGCCAGAGATGCTCCAGTTGAAGAAGTGTTACCTTACAGAGGATTCGAACAGCACCCACCATTTGTCCACCACCATCACTCCAATCTGTGCCCCTGTCCCGCCCCCTCACCACACCTAGTTGCCTGTCTTTCTCTCTCACCTAGACTCTTGTACGCTGACTGGACTCGGTCCTTTCCAGTGGCTACACTACACCATTTTGTTTTGCTTGTTTTTAAAAAATAGCTTTGTCAAACAAATGCAGATGTATTAAGAAGTTGCTTTTTCCTGACCAAATGTGTCTGGTGGGAAGACTGCCATTTTAAACTGGATTTATATAAGACACATTGCATAGATTATCATTGGCAGGAATAAGGCTTATTTGCTAACACAATATGGAGAACTTATAAACCAGGAAATGTAGTTCCCAAAAAGTTATATATAAATGTCAAATGAGGGCAACAGAAAGATTTTTCAACAACTTTCCTCTGTTGTGACTTTTATGTGTGATATGTTGAGATTGCAAGGTCCTATTTAGTATGAAAAGATTTTCTTTGTTTCTTTTCCTTTTCTTTTTGTCACTGTGCTTTCATACACACAAAGAGCATGACACACAGAACATGGGATGTACCCTCAGCTTCAGTGGTTCCATAGAAGAATTTTTCATGAACACTGTCCTGGACCTCTGGTCTTAAGCAACCCAGTCTTAGAACACCACAGTAGCTATCTGACAGCCTCGGTCAAATGGCCATCAGTCTACACACTAAAGCAGAGTGTCAGATCAGATTTTCAAGATAATTTCTTTCCCATAGAAACACTTCAGAAGTTGCATCATGGTGCTCACCGTATCTCAGGGTGTAGGGGAGAATTCCATACTGGGTGTTCAGTTTTTCCAGACATTTCTCGTATTCTCCTGTCCTTTTGGGCTGCCACCCACAGTGTTTTTGTTGGCTGAATTCCAGATACACTCTGAATAAACTGATCTCTGGCCACTTTTTAGTTTCTTATCCCAACTTACATCAGCTCCCAGACTGGGAAGAGACTGGAGAGGAGGTTCCGTGTGCAGGAGTGCCATGGGGCCAGTGCTGGGGTGAGGGAAAGAAGACTTGGCAAGGGAGAAGTTCAGCTTCAAAGGAGTCTGGTCCCAATGGAGGCCCTAGAATTGGGAGGCCTGGTAGGCCCATCAGCCTGGCTTAGATTGGGCGAGAGGCCAGGCTTTGGTACCCTCAGGTGGAATGGTCACCAAGTGCCGCTGCCAGGAGGAGCAAGCGGGCAGGGCAGTTTTACAGCAGGGGAAATCCTCCGAGGAGGCTCATGGTGGAAGGAGATGGGCAGCAGTGCCCCCAGGTGTCTGGCGTGAGTCCTTTGATCCTAAAGGGAGAACACGGTTCACTTGCCCTGTACAACACTGGATGCGCTTGTCCTCAACCTGAAGCCTCCAGGCTTTCCCAAATATGATCTCTTTCACCGCAAACTTCCTGTTTGTCAGTTAACCTCACCCTCTTATTTCACTGCTGTTTCAGAGCTTTCACCAGTCTAAAAGTTGTTCTGTGAATCCCAGGCCCCTTGCATTTCTCCTCCTTTGCTTCACACCTCTGATCGCGTGTTCTCCATCTTGCTCCTGACGGGATCCGATGCTACGAGAGACCTGGTGTGGCCTACCCCACTGTGCCCCCAGTGGGCAGTGTAAGGTACAGAGCCCCATAGACGGCTCTGGCTCACTAGTGACAGTGCTGTAATTCTTGCTATCATTTTGTTTTTCAAATGTTCCTTTTCATAAAAGAATATAGAGAGTATGAAGAACTCTGATTACATTTTCTGCTGCTTTGCTCTGGTGCTATATTAATTACAGCCTGGCCTATTTCCTTGCACTTTCTATTGTGAAAAATCAATACCAAATAATTGAGGTGAGTTATCACAGAGGTGAAGCTGTTGGTCAGCCTGGAGTCCATGTCTGTAAAATTCAAGAAACACTATAATGCTGTCTTTTCGTTGGATATTGCTGAGACTTATTGAAGCATTTTTAGGAAATAAAAACAGCAAACAAACCTTAAAAATACTTATTTTCATTGTTGTTAAAGACTCTGAATAAAAATAAACATGTATTTACAAAGTGGATAAATTTCAGGCCCTTGTATAATTCAGAATTCTTATGTTGCCAAAATTGTCATTACAGGACATTGCTCTTTGTGGTGCTCAATTTGGTGGAGAACATAGAACCAGATCTGTAAAACCATGACTTAATATTTTTGTACATTCTTTCCAGATTCAGTTTCTCTCCAGCAATTCCTACAGGCAAGATTTTTCTGTCCCTTATGGAGATTTTGTGCTGTTATGTATAAATTTTAGCTAAATAGATTCTGTAGTTATTAGAACTGGTCTAACTTGAATTTGCAGTTTTGTCAAATTTTAAAAATGTGTGTGTGTGTGTGTGTGTGTGTGTGTGTGAAGTGACTTCGGTTCACAAGCTTGATTCTTTCCATGCTTCTGATCACAAACCAAATTTAGCAAGAACTGAATCAAATTTCCCCATGAGATCAACATTGAACCTAACCATTGAATTTGATTCATATATATAGTTTTTGAAGAAAATACAGAATTTATCTCTTTATGAGGAAATAAAACTATTTTTCATAATTCACTTAGCACTCTGGGAGATGGTATGTGGATCATAATAAATTTTCCCTGGTCGGGCCTGCTGTGATGGTATACATCTGTAATCCCACCACTTCAGAGGCTGAGGCAGGAGTATCACTGTGAACTTCAGACCAACCTGGGCTACATAGTCAGTTCAAGGCCATCCTCAACTACATAGCAAAATCCTGCCTCAAAAAAACAAAAACAAAAAACCCACAAAACCCCACAAATAAACGAAAAACCAACCACCCCCACCCCAAGAAAAAGCAAAACCATTTCCCAGGTTAGAGAAGGTTGTCCCTTTGAATTTGACAGTCTCAGCAAGACTGTTACGTTGTCCAGCTCATGCAATTTGTTAGCTTTTTGGTAATATGTTTTCACATATAAAAATGAGTGTAAGGACTGAAAGAAGTAGAGGGCCTGGATTTGAGCCCTTATCCAATGGGTTTTTTTCATTTCTTTTATCACCTTTCTTATCTGAAAGCCAGAATTAGGGACTCCTGCTTCATGAGAGAGCTCAACAGGCAGTGCCTGGAGTTGTCGTGGGACTGTGCTTTCAGCAAATGTAGCTATCATAAGTATGACCAGTGCCAGGAAATAGAGTATGTTTTTATTTCCCAATTTCAAAATTAATTTTTATAGTGAACACTTATTTCTCCATGGAATTCTAAAAGTTTTGCACGTTAAAAAAAAGCATAACAACTTAGAAGTTATATTTTGGAAACATATGAGAGTCTTACAAATTTTTGCTATTCCAAGAAACTCTTGACATTTAAAAGTTGTCAAGACATACAGTCAGGTATTTCAAAATGAGAGCAAGTTTGATTCATTGCATAGTTTCTGAATTGACTTGATGTGCTGAGGCTTTTTGTTTCCATATTTTTCTAGATCTGATTATTTTGGTGTGTACTTGCATGTGTATTAGTCAAGAGAAAGTGTTGAGTAGTTGAAATTTTTGGTAAAATTTTGTAGGAATTAATAACTTATACGTATTTTCATTTTTATTCCCAAGTTTTAATAGCTC
Source organism: Dinomys branickii (assembly GCA_004027595.1). Lineage (NCBI taxonomy): Eukaryota > Metazoa > Chordata > Mammalia > Rodentia > Dinomyidae > Dinomys > Dinomys branickii. The sequence continues at coordinate 54,070 of PVLD010009164.1, read as the reverse complement.
CCTAGGATCGAGTCAGGAACAAAGCACCATGGGTGTCCACAGGAGAAGCGACTGACTCATTCTGGGAGACACAGAAGTGACATTTGAGTTGGCTTTGAAGGATGAATTGTTTGCCAGATGGAGGAAGGGACTGGTGTTAGGTGGCTTTTATAGACCGAGGGAGTGACGTGAAATCAGACCTCTGGAAATGCATGTATTTCATTAATGATCAAAATTCAACTGCTGGGACCATGAGAAATTACACCGTGAAAGCTGTCTCAGAGCTGTGCAAGTGTCTTCAGATGCAGAGGCGTGGTCAAGATGCTGGGGAAGGATTTGGACTGAATTGAAGAGGGTGTGTGTCCTAAGGAAGTAGCTGTTTGCCTCGAGGGCAAGCTTCATGTTTATGTTTTACAGAAATTTCTGGGTGGAGCGTCACTGCAGACAGCAGAGAGTTGATAAGTTGTTAGAAGGGTCTCCTGGACAATTATACCTGCAATCTTATTAGCTGACCATAGTTTTGTCCCATCTCCCCTACCTTGGACCCTCCCCACCTCATGGTTTTTCTCTATAAAAGTCCCTGGAAAGGACAGATTGGAGATAACCCACTTGGGCCCCCCTTCTGTCCCTCTCTTGGACAGAAGCTTTCTTTCTCTCAATAAATGTATTCTGCTCTTAAAAAAAAAAAAAAGGGTCTCATCCCAATCCAGACAAGAGCCTAGTGTGAGGGACCAGGAACTTAGGCAATAGAACTGATTTGCAGAAGGAAAAGGGACTTGAATTACTATTTATGGAATCATAAATGATGTAACATGACCTTCAATCTCATGTTAGCCCGTAAGATAGGTTAGTGTTTTACAGTTGATTTTTGGCTTTTGGAAGAAACATTCATATATTCCTTTAAAAGGGATTCTATAAGTCAGAGAAGTTTGGCAAGGAGTAAATTAAAGAGTGGGGTTGTTTTGCTCTAATCACATCACTTCTTGTAACCCTTAATTTGGTTATATGTTTTTGTGAATTACCAAGAGACAACTGGAGGATAATGTATTTCAAAGCCTCTTTGTGAGTTGAAGCTTACATTTCTATTTCAAAGAAATTTCTTCTAAGACTTATATTGCTGAGAGAAGTTTTAAATCCTCACACTGCAAACTGGGAAATTTAGAATTACTAAGATTGAATATCCTGTCTAAAAAGTGTATAGCTAGTAACAAGCCCTTTATATTGTAACCCATACTTTTTTTTTGGTGTCAGGGCTCGAACTCAGGACCTTGTGCTTGCCAGGCAAGGTGCTATGCCGCTGAGCTATCTCCCCTTCCTACAACCCATACTTTTGCCCAAGTGTGGTGATGCACACCTGTTTTCACAGCACTTGGGAGACTGAGGCAGGGGAATCGCCTTGAGTTCCAGGTCTGCCTGGGTAGATACAGTGAGTTTATGGCCAAGTAAGACCCTGTCTCACAAAGCCTAGATAGATAGATGATAGGTAGACAGACAGGCAGACAGGCAGACAGACAGACAGACCCATACTTCTAATTTTCCATGATTTCGTTTGATGTTGAAATTGTCCAGGTTATCATTTGAGGCTAGGTGATGGGCAGCCTGACTTGAGGCTTCAGGCCTGCGTGGCCTCCCTGCTGCAGGTGCTTTGCCCTGAGCACAGGGGGCTGTGTGTGCTTTTGTTTTGTACATGTGGAATGGAAGGGTAAGTATTCAAGCCTTGGACTCATTGCATTTGAGGTATTTGGAAAAAATGTCTAGAGGGTAGCTAAACACCCCAAAATGAAAAATATATTTTTGGATTGGACAGAACTGTAACTTTTTTTTTTATAAAATGGGCCATTAAAGTTTGAACATTCACTTTTATTGTGGCTTAAAAGAAAGTTTCTTAGTTGATACTGAAAATGCTGAAGTAGTCACTTTGAATACTTTTATTTTTTTCCTAAGTGCAATTACTACTTCATGCCCTTGTGTGATCTTGCAGTTGGCAAGATGTGTGTATGTTTTGTTAGAAAACTCTCTGGAGCTAGGGGAAAAATACTTCATTTCTTTAGAAAGAATTTTCTTTAAAAAGAGCTCTATTCTGTAGCTCATATAGAACATCCTAAGGACTTCCTGACATGATTAAGTGTCCACAAGAATTAATATATTTCAGTGTGCTTAACACTGAATGTCACAGTTGTTCACCTGTGACATTAGATTGTGTATATGATTAAAGTTTTTTTATTCTCATAGTATATCTGATAGAGCTTTGAGTTGATCTGCTTAAAGGAATATATTTGAATACTGTTAAATGTTGGTTGACTGAAGTTAATATTCTTTAATTTTCTACCATTTATCCCATTCTCATTTTTGTCATCCAGGTGACTGGGGAATTAGCTCTTAGATTAGGAGCCATTACTCCCTTCTTAAATGGTCAGTGTTGTTACAGAGAGGACATGGACTCCTAAACCTGTCAGGAGACATGAAATAAATGTCCGTAAGTAATCTGAGTAAAATAGTTACATAAACACACCTTTCCCAGGTGGGGGCTGGTTGTGCTTTTATAGATAGGGACTGAAGGACAAATCAGGTGACTATTCCAGGGGAAGGTCAGAAAGCACACACATATTTACAGAATAACAGGTAGACCACCCTCGTTGGAACACTGGTTCATACATAGTGCAGTTGGACACAGTTTGAACAAATAAGACAGCCTAGGGACAAATAGTAGAGGACTTGGTGATGTGTGATTTCTTCAGGGAATGCCATCTCCAGGTCTCTTAGTGAGCAGTAGGCTGGCTGCACCCTTCTGTGGGCCAGCAGGGAATCTAGGAGTCAGTGAAACTTGAGCTGGGAAAATGGCAGTCATGTGCTTCCAGGTAATTCAGAATCAAGGCTCCTTCCATTTGACTTTGAGTATTTATTTCTGTACCATTTAATTTTACTCGCTGGATTTTAAAAAATGTTTTGATAAGAATCTTCAGGTAAGCTTAAAGGAAAAGATGAAATGAGCTGAATTTCTCTGAAAATGCCAACAGACCCAAAACAAGGAGACAGCAGCTGTAAAAACATATGCCCAACTTCTCAATTATGGGCTTATCATGCTAGCTTCAGTGCAGGCTCACAGTATGTATTTCTGTTTCCATAGCTACCTGCTAGGCAGCAGAATATCCCAGGTCGGTATGCTGTCATTTTAGCATTTCTTATGGGAAAAAAATTATATTATGGAAAGGCAATTCAAGGTTTTTCAGAGTGAAGTCAGTACTTTTTTTTTCTAAGCAGATGGGTTATGCATTTCTAAAAACTAGAAACGATGGTTACAGTTTTTATTTCCAAGTTATAAGTGAAGAAGGACTTTAAGGCAGTATTTTAGTGAGTTTAAAATTCTGGGATTTAAATGGTTTCTCCTGTATGGTCCCCATGACAACAGAACTCAATGCAGGTGTGCAGCATCATCTTTGCTGTGAAACATTCATGTCACAAACATGCCTTTCATCATTAACACTACCCTAATAAGTGAAGGCGTGAAAATTTAGCATCTTGAAAATGTTATAGGGACAAATACTTCAAAGAGTGTGTGTGTGTGTGTGTGTGTGTGTGCACCTGTTCATGCTAGGGGGTGGATCCCATGGCTTTTATGTTGAACTATCTCACCACCCTCTCCCCTTGCATTCTTTTATATTTTTTAAGTAGGGTCTCACTTAATCACCCTTCCTGGGCTTGAACTTGCAGTCCTCCTACCTCAGTCTCCCACAGATCTGGGATTACAGAAGTGTGCCACTGTGCCCTGGTCAAAATCATTTCTAAGAGATTAATACAATTGCAATACTAAGTGAATTCTTACATCAAATTATGATATCACATTGTATTATATTGTTGAACTGATGTTTCACTCACTTAAAAACAAGAATTATTTCAGTGGCTAATTGGAAAGAACATTATGGTAAAAAAAATGGAAAGTTTGTAAAGATAGCAGATTAATATTTTAATAACTATTTTGTAGTATAATTGATGATCTCACCCAGTGTTTCCCAACCCCTCACCTTTTTTTTGGCCAAAAGAAAATGTCATTTTTAAAGCCACAGTTGATGAAGTCATACATTTATCAAAAGATAAGACTTTTCTATAGTGCCAACTATAACAGGTGCTCCTTACAGCTGTTAAAAAACTAGACTGGTCCTCAGACCTAGTGAGTGAAGGGTCACCTGAGGAATAAGATGTTTATTCATTAACCCAAATATTTTGTATCTTAATAGTATCAATTTTTCTAAAAGTAACAATTATTTTTGTTTGTTGTTTGGTAGTTTATTTAATAGGTCATTGAGAGAAAGGCATAAAATCCTCAATTCCATAATGAACTTCTTATTACTTGAACTTCTTTACCCTGATCTTGAGGAAATTATTTGCTGATAGGACTCATTTTGTAAAATCAGATTCAGTGCTCAGTGCGTTATCTGCTGGATCCAGATTCAAGAGAAGGACTGATGCAGAAAGTTCCTGCACTCACATTGTTTTCTGGGGCACTTTTAGAGGTGATCAGGGATGACTCTATGGGAACCAAACCATGGAAAGGAAGTTGATTTCAGCAAGTTGGTGAGATTAATAGTCTAAAAGATACAAGAAATAGTGATCTTGAGGGTTCTTACATGTGTGTGTGTGTGTTACTCTTTTAAAGACAATCTTGCTGTATATTGCAGGCTGGTCTTGAACTCATGGTGAGCAGGTGAGCACCACTATGCCTGGCTACAAGAGTAATTTTGTTCAGTCTCTTTCTACAGATTCAATCAGGTCTTAAATTAGGTTTTCTGTTATCTCTTGTGAGGACCTTGTTCAGCTACATCCATATTCTTGATTAAATATGACAATAATTTAATTTCCTTTAAGCACATGATGAGTTTGATCTTTTCATGACTCTCCATCAAGGAGATTCAAATTTCAGGTGAGGCTGGCCTGTCATCCCAATACTCAGGAGGCTGAGGCAGAAGGATGACTGTGATTTTACACTAGTCTGAGTTTCCTAGTGAGTTCTAGGCCAGCCTGAAATACACAAAGGGAGCCTGTTGGGGGGGGGGGGGGGAAGGGGGAAGGGGGGGGGAGAGGGAGGGAGGAAGGAAGGAAGGTTGGTTGGTTGGTTGGTTGGTTGGTTGGTTGGTTTGGGCTCTGGAGTCGGATTTCCTGGGTTGACTGCTAGCTCTGTAACCTTGGGCACGTTATTGATACATCTTGTAGCAGTATCTTTACCTGTAAATGAAGGTGATGATTAATAATAATAATAATCCTTAAAGAGTGAACGTACCAGAAATAGCTAAATGCACTAGATTTCTAGTACCGTAGCAAGTGACTATAATCTGTGGCTTAGAGTCATACAGATATATTTTATTTGTCTTTGGTGTTTTCCCTTTTAGTGCCCATTAATTTTATGAAATAACGTATTTCAGTGCATGTAATCTATTTTTATCATATCCATCTCTTTTATATTTACTGTAGATCAGAGTGTCAATATGGGTATCACTTGGCTAAAAGTAGAATGTCCTCAGGACAGTGTCCCTTCTGAGAACTGTCAGAGACAGTCTCTGTACTTGCCTTTCCCAGCTCCAGGAGGCCACCCACATTCTTGACTCATGGTCCTATCTTCCCATTGTCAAAGCCTTGTTTTTGTAATCACAGGACCCTCTGCACTCCTTCCTCCTTATCCTGCCTTCTTTTCTCTCTTTAAGGACCCTTGTGGTTGTATTAGATCTACCTGGAAAATTTCTGCATTGTAACATGTGCTGATCGGTGCCTTAATTTCATCTAGAATTTTCATTTTGTCACAGAACCTGACATAAGCACCTGAACCAGAGGTCGCTAAGTGGGGATCTCTGGGGATCCCAGTCTTTTATTCTATCTGCTTCCTGTTTTTATACCATGCTGTCCTAGTGCTATATATTAGTTACTTTTCTTTCATTGCTGACAGAAAATATCCCACACCCTGAATTAAGGGAGGAAAGATTTATTTAGCTGACAGTTTGTGGAAGTTTTAGTCTATAATCAGCTGGCTGCAAGGCAGAGTGGCACATGGCTGAGGGCAGCAGTTCATGGCGGCAGAAAGCAGCAAAAGCAACAAGAGCACAAGGGAGGCGTGGTGGAGAGAACAAGCTCTTTCCTCCCTTATATTGTGAGCAAACTGTCTGCCCCAGGGCAGTGTAGCACATACCTGCAACACCAGCATTGGACCATGATGCATCACAAACTCTGGAAGTTCACCCCATGACTTCAGGATACTTTAGGGGACATCCAGACATAAACTGTAATAATATTTTTATATATTCCATAATTGTGTTCTGTTTCTACATTACCACATGCAAGAGAGATGGGCAAAGATAGGGAGAAGTGGGAAGAGTTCTGTGCTGATGCTTCTGTTTTTGCTGTTTCTTGCAGTCGTATAGAGATAATTTCTTTGTCATGTTTTGTAGCAAGTCAGCTTGGTCTTCCCATTTGAAGTTTGCCTCAGAAAGTTTGCTTCTCAGTCATTGAGAAGATGCTAACCCATTTATCTTTGAGAGTTCTTTTTCCTACACAAATGTTCTTGCTCTGTTTATATCCATAAAACAGGACCCAACTGTAGCCAGTTGACATAATTCAGAGTGGACAAAGCCTGAACACCGAGAAATAACATGGATTAACATTTGTGAAGTGCCTCACAGTTTACAGATATTTTCATCGAGATTATTTCATGTAGCCTGTCTCAAATATTTTAGATAACAAAGACATCTCTGAATATTTGCTTGCTTATTACTTCTGCCAAAAGGGACAAAGACAAGAAAAATACCGACTACTTTCCTTAACTAAAATTTGGCAAAGATATGATTGACAAAAGGAGAAAATGTATGAGTAGCTGTTCTGTTTCACGGCTAAGAAAGCGAAGAAATGTGATGGGTGAGCATTGACGGTGGCTGAGTTTCTATCAGCTCTGTGTGAATCATTTCCCAGGAGAGACAGAGGCATTCTTCGGCTTTCCTAAATCAAGCATGAATGTACATTAAACCCGTTTCTAGTATAGCGTGCATTTATTTGTATTCTCAATGATTACATATACGTATTACAAAGGGTGACAAGAACAAAATCTGTTGAGTTCATAAAATTCACTGAAGAAAACATCTGAAGTCAGCTAATATGTCAGCAGCAGTGAAATAATTCATATTCTTGGGAAAGTGAACGCCAATAACAATAGCCATGATTCTGGGAACTGAGTTGTACTTCACAGGGCAATGTCTAGCCTTTGGCTTCCTCCTTTCCTGCCTTTTCCAAGGGACATTCTCCCCAGCAAGAGAAACCCAGTGATTTATCCTGCTCGTGGCAGCTGCTGAGGTTCACAGGACCACACAGTGTGGTGGTTGAGCCAGTTCTGTCTTTCCGTGGCTGTAATCTCGAAGGAAGTATTCTTTTGTAAAAAGAGAAATACAAAGTGATATATTTGGTTGTTATTAAAGCCTCGTTGGAGGCCGTGGGGAGTATTAACTTCAGCCTTGTGGTGCCAGAATAAACTTGCCTTTCATAAAGTCACGATCAATTCAACTACTGTCTTTCCTGCCCCTGAATTTCATGATGTAAAAGAAGTGACACAGTCTCTCCTTAATGTCCATCTTGATTCTATCTCTGTTTTAAAAATCTTGATACAGGAATGAATTTGATCCCTGCATCACATTTTAAGTTTGACCGGTTTAAGGAAAATGAATGAATGAGTGGTGTGAGTGACGATAAGATCAACAGCTCCGCGGTCCTTTTCTTGGGGAGTACACATTCTGAATAAACCAAACGTTTATGAGCTCTCTTTAAAGGCAGCTGTCAGAGGCTGTGGGTGTAGCTTTCATCTCTCTCTCTCTGTATCTCTCTATCAACTGAGTCTTTAAAAGTAAAGCTAATAATAATTGTGTGCTTTGTTTCCAAAATCAGGGATTAGCAAACTACATTCAGCAGGCCAAATTTGACTCATTTCTATTTCTGTAAATCTAATTTTATTGGAATCCGACATTGTCCACCATATACGTATTTCCTATCGTTGCTTTTATGTTGTAGATCTCGAGGAATTGAAACAAAGACCAAATAGCCTACACAGCTTGCAGCGTTACCATTCGGCGCTTTACAGAAAGATGTTTCAACTATTAAAGACATAAGGCATATTACAGCGTACTAGGTGGGGCGGCTTCAAGCATTACTTCGGCCTGAGTTTCTATGTTATGATGTGGTTGTATGAAAGGCATATCAGAGTTTGGGATAATAGAGGTCAAATTTAAACTCCTTCTGTGTTTAGCTGAGTGCCTTGGATGCCTGCTGTGTGCCAGTCAGTGCTGTAGGCCACTGATGGCGAGTGTGCTCAAGGCGAGTGCTCAGACTGCGGCCAATGCCCACTTACTTATGGCACAGCGCCAACACTGCAGTCTAACCCCAACACTGAGATTTTAGTTTAGAAAAAAAATGAACATCTTTTGTTTTAAAAGAAAAACAAGTAACTCATTTGCCATAGGTTCACCACTGCTTTTTCTAGACCCTGCATGTAGAAGTAAAGAAAGAAGAGAGAATTCTTGCCTCAGTGGAGCAGGCACATAGTAAAGATACAAATGTAGGGCATAAAGCCTAGCATGTGCTGTAGGTTGATAAAATGTTACGTATTGAGATTTAAGCTCTAGTTATAATGGTGATGTCTTGAGAAAGAAATAGGTTACTTCTGAGTATCTTCGTTTCTCATGAAGTTCAGATTTTAAAAAGGGGAGTAAGGGGACCTTGAAAATACCTCCACCCCATACTTTCTTCTCTGAGCTTTTGCACATAGACCAAATTATATGTTGATAAAGGTTGGCAAATGTGTACTCCGGTGGGTAGAGGGATGTTTGGAAAACAGGAAAACTGTGTTTTAGCTCCACTTCGGCTCTTTTGCCTGAGTACCCTTGCACAGTTTCTTAGTTTCTCTGGAACATGTAGGGATTGTACTCTACTAATGCCTCTCAAACTTACATGTGCATCAGAATCACCGGGGAAATTTGTCAGAATACATCTCCGGGCCCCACGCTTGGAATCTGATTTAGAGGCTCTGGGGTGGGGCTTGAGAATTTTCATCTGCAACAAGCTTCCTGGTGAGGCCCCTTTGGGAACCACATTCAAGAACCACTACCCTACCTAATTCTTAGAGGTCCTTCCACTTCCCCCAGGACTTTTCAAATCCCTAAAAAAGCTTCAGAGTTCTTTGAGCTAATGAGGATGTCTCTAAGTAAAAATTCAGTTAAAATAGATACTTAGTATTCAGGGCTATTTATGGAGGGAGAGAGTCCAAAGAAATCAGAATTTCTAAACACAAGCTTTTTGCTTATTGTCACATGAATTGCTGTCCCTGTAGCTGATTTGATATGGCTCTTTTTGAAAAATTAGTATTTGCTAAATTTTAAGGGTGGAGACTGATCGTTTATGGTTTTTTCCTTATATCCTGCATGCACATTATTCAGCAGGTGCTGAATACTGGACTGTTTGATTTACAGAAGAACAGAATGCTTCTTAAAGTCCTCTTCCTGAGTTCCTCTTGGTTTTCTGTTATAATCTATTTAGAGTTAAGTACAACTTCTACTGGCTGCCAAAATAATTTATATCATGCATTACTGTATTTCTGCAAAGAACATAGTTATTATTTCTGTAGAAATTCTGGTAAAGCCTTCCCTGGTATTTGCCAGGTCACCTCCTTTGAACCTGAATGTATAGCAAAAACAAAGGAGCAAAAACAGAATAACCAAAAAAATACAGAATAACCAGTGTAATTTACAAAAATTCACCACAATTTTTTGTTATCTATAATAACTTCCCATTGCCTTAGTGTGTTTTGGACTGCCATAACAAATTACTTGAGATTGGGTAACTTAGAGAGTAGTTACTTGGCTTATAGTTCTGACAACTGAGGTCAGTCAGTGTCAGTTCCACGTGAGCTCTTCAGCGTGTAGCTTTTCCAGAACAGGTTTCATAGCCCCGTCACGTGGGCGGTTTCCTAGGGTGGGAATAGGAATAAATCCAGGTGCAGAGAGTAGAAAAGGTTTGAAGTCAGATTTAGAGCCTTGCAAGGGTAACAAGTCCTCAGACTGTGTGAGCAAACAGTAAGGTAGGCGATGAAGGAAATGTGAACGTTACCATGAGTAGTTTACTACTCACAGCAGGAACAAGAAGAGCAGCAAGAGAAGCCTGGTGTGGAAAGTTGGGGTTCTGTTGTGTGGGCCTGCATGGCCAGTGGCAAAGATTACCACTCAGTTTCTTGGCAGTTCCAGTCTCCAGCCATGGCAAGTCCTGCATGTCTGGGTTATATTTTTATACTGTTTTGTAGAGTCTAACATTTCACCAACTGTTAGAAACATAGATAGCACTAGGGAAGAAAAATTGCAATTTAAACTATGACACCGTGCTATTTTGTCATTTGGAATTGCTTAAAAATTCAATAAGCAGCTAGGGATGTGGCTCAGTGGTGCAGCACCTGCCTGGAAGTGCAAGGGCCTGAGTTCACCTCCCAGTTAAAAAAAAAAAAAAAAAAAAAAACCCCAAACAGAAAACACTCAATAAGCACTCTTTTAGGTTTGCTTTGACACAAGAAATAGGTTGGGCCTCTGTGTCCAGGGTGTGTACACATGAGGATCCAAGGCCTGACTGTCACAGGGCCAACAGCTGTGGTGGCTGTCAGTCCCGAGATGCACCGCTTTGTGGGTGGTGAAGTGGGAGTCTTACAGTCAATGCAATAGGTAAGAAAAAATTCTGCCCACTAGATATTATATGTTACACTTCTGTCTGTGAATTCTATGGAGCAGAATTTTGAAATGAGATGCCTTACATCTAGAGCATAATTACCCTTAACGTCCAACTGTTATTACTTCCCAGTGACAGTTCCGTTAATTAAGATTCAGCATTGGAAAATCTGAAGCTTTTTAATTGAAACCACTTTACCGTTTCTGGAGCCCTTCTGACACAAAGGGTTCTCATTGGACATAGCTGATTCCTGTATCATGTTCGTGTCCTCCCCTGGCAAAGTGTTGCTGTGGTTTGCACTGACCCTCCAAAACTAATGTTGGTTTGCCACTGCGAGGGTGTTGACTGATGGAATATTTAAGAGATAGTTGGGTCATGAACCTTCATCAGTGGATAATGTTTTCTTCCATTTTTAAGTCTCCATTCTTATAATATACTCTGAAATCTTTCTTATTTCTGTAATAGTAAAGCGAATCTAACATAATGGTACAGTTACTGAAACATGGATCACAACCATTTTCTTCATGTCTTATGTAGTGCTTGTAGTGTGTCAAACAGCTTAAGGTACTATCAATAGTGCTATCAACTGGTAAATAATATAGGAATGAAAAACTGTATCAGTTATAGATTTCCCTAAATCTAACCAACTTTTTCATTAATAATACCTGGAATGTTTTATGTTTATGAAGTACATGTCCACTGAGAACCATTTCACGTGTTTCTGTGTATGTGTTGCTTGCAGAAGTAATCCCTTACCAGTTAAGATGTGTATTATTTCATTATTAGCACAAGCTGTTCAGTACTGTTAGAGAATAATTCAAGACCCAGGAAATAATTTAGACCAAAAGCAACTGCTGCTTACTGCTAGTCAGGACATATGTCCCACTTACACTGTAATTTTCTTTTGTTGAATCATGACACTTTGGATTTTGTTTATGAGGAGACAAAGTTCAATTTCATTCCTTTGTTTATAAAGTACACGAAACAGCCATTCACACATACATTCAGAACAGATACCATAGGCTCAGTATTGTTAGGTAACCTAATGCCTTTGGGGATTGAGACTAGTACATGTAACAAGCCTAGAGGGTGCATTTATTTTTTCTAGAAAACCGTTGCGATGGAAATGGTTATAAACTTTTCCACAGTCTGCTTTCCCCTGCCCCCAATTTAAACGAGCTCTTAGCACCTTTCCTTGTGGACATAAAATTGAATATTGTGTTCTTTCTTTTCTGTCTCTTTAGCTGAGGATAGAAAATGACAAAAACAAAAAATCTCATTTTAATTATAGTACCAAGTCTGAGATATTTCTCCACGGTATAAGAAAGTGTAAGAGACCTCTATGGTGTAACATTGTTTTGTCACAGAGTTGCTGATATTTTTAACATAAAAGAACTTAGGCTTTTTAAAATCAGCTTATATTGGTTGCATTAAAATATTTGCAGTTTCCTAATGTCAGATATGCCCAGCTTTCAGGGTTCACGCATCCATTTGGGACGCCCTTGGTAGAAATACCTGAGTCTCAGGCACAGTTGCACCACTAGGACTTTCTCAACCAGGATTAGCCAAGGCCAAGTCCTCTTCCAATCCCATCAGACACTGTGTTAGCAGCATCTGAATGGGGCCTTGACAACAGATAGGAAAAGAGGATCAAATTTTCTCTAGCATCCTTACCCTTCCTTGGCTGCTAGACTTTCCTGTCATCTTGCAAAATCTTCCTCTCATGTCCGTGTCTTCCACTGAGCATCTGAGAGTCAGTGCTGACTGCAGAATTAGTTGTGATACTTTCCAAGATCACACCTATTCTATGTATTGAGGGAAATTTTCAAAAACATAACGGCAGCCATTGTTTTGCAGCTGTATGGGGGGTATAAAATTTACGTTGTCTCGCACTTTCACACACAGCTGCGAAGAACACAAAGCCCAGTCAGCCTCCAAAAGCAGCTGAGGTTAACCTTACCTGAATGCAGGTCAGTGATCCAGGGCTGGTTCCACAGACCAAGTGGGTACGTGGCAGAGACCAGGTCCTTGCTCTAGAGAGCGCTGTGCTGGCTTTCTCTGTGATCCTCACAGGCGGTTGAGGCATGATAGCTGAATCCCTGAGCAGTCTGGGGAAAGGAGGAAGGCTGGGGGCTGCATGGCGCTCCACTGCGCCTTTTCTGCTCTGAAGCATTTAGAGCACCTCTGGTGGTCTCCGCAAAGCCACTGTCTCAGGGCTGTCGTGGTGTGTTTTCTGTCTGATTGATTTTACCTTCTCCTGTAGGCCTTCGGTCCATCTGGGAAGTATTTTTGTATACAGTGAAAGTTGAGGATCCAGTTTTCTGCCTATCAAATAATTCAGTTTTCACAGCATCAGTTTCTAGATAATCTGTTCATTTTCACAGATTTGTGATGTGACTTCTCTTATTAACCAACTTGGAAACCGCACACGAAGTGTGTACATACGCTTTTCTTTCCCTTGCTCTCTGACTGTTAGGGAATTTCTGTTCTCCTTTTCTCTCTTAAACTTTGTAATATGCCTTAATATAAGGCGGACAAAGACTTTTGTTACTATGCCTTTCCCTTCCCTTTTTCTTTTTGCTATCATTTTGTTCTTCTTTTGTTTTTTCCCCTTTTATTAAAATTGACAGTGCAGTAGTAGGTGGTATCTCTGCATACTCATTATTTAATGCAACTTAAATTTTGTTTCTCTTTCATCTGTCACCAGTGTGAAAGCTAATTTGGAGTATCAAATGTGTAAAAAGACTAGACTCAACACTAAAAATCTAAAAATAGCAGTGTGAAAATCACAGTTACTGACCACTAGTTTTTTTTTTTTCCTTTTTATTTTCCTGCCAGATGGCGCAGTGTGCACTTACAGCTATAACATAACTGTGTATAATGTTGCTTTTTAAAAAAGCCTCTTCTCTCCTCACAACCCTGTCTGACCAAATATAGTGCACTGGGAATTTAGAGGGAATAACTTGGAGAGGAAGTGCTTATTTTCATTGCAAATAAGAGACACTTGGTTATTCAGTTGAATGATACTTAAAGACTGAATAAATGTAGTGAATTCCATCAGCAAATGGGATAATCCTAACCTTGAAAATGTGAGGGTCTGCAACAGTTCTTCATGAGATTAAAGTACCTTTGGTTGAATATTGTTTTAAAAAATTACATCTGTTTTGAAATAGGCATTTCCTGTTGGATGGAATTATACAGTCTCTCACAGTTTTACTCTGGTTAGAGGTTGGCAGCCTCTGCTCAAGACACGCCCCATGCTGCAGGGAGCAGAAGGAGCGTTTCAGGTCTGGGGGTGGGTGGGTGGACCTCCTCCGGGAGCCCAGGGACACCTCAGCGGTGTGAGTTTTTTCTGTGGTCCCTGTACTGTATGGAATTTAGGGACACACTTGTCAGGAGTGTGTGTGTGTGTGTGTGTGTGTGTGTGTGTGACGTTCTACTGGAGCTTTCATTTCCAAGTTGGCATTGTTTACCTTCCAAACGCTGGGCAGGAAGGGTGTCCACGGAGGGACTCTGAATGTGAAAGTGCTCTTTTTGTAGCATCTGTTATGCCATCCATACTTAGCCCTGAGCAGATCAAGAGTGCACACGAGCCCCCTGCAGACTGAGGTTTATTGTTTCCAATACCAGAGGGATTTCACCCGGTACTGCAGCCATTGTATTTTAGGTGACATCTGCTTTCTCTTAAAGTTCCTTTGTAAACCAAAGCTCTTGGTGAATGGAAACCTGACTCTGAAAATTTTGAAAATCGTGCAACTGTATCCAGATCACAGGATTTTTCTCTGTTTTTGTTTTCATGGAGTTGTTCTGGGTTGGGTGACTGTTTGTTTAAGTCAAGTATAACTGGAAGGAGATAAACACTGTCCTTATTTTAGCTTATGAACTTCAGTTTGTTTGTCTGCACCTTTTAACTTCCAGGGCACTGTGTTGAGTGTCTGTGCTGCTTTCTGTCCTCTGTATTGGTGTTCTGCTTTTGCTAATCTTTGGGGGAAAGTTCTGCAGCTTCTACGGCCCTAAAGTCAGCAAGGCCTGCCAAATTATAAACTGAGAAAAGCTGGTTCCTCTGTGGGCAGTTAGCTTGGTGTTCTTGGCTCTTCATGTAACTGTGTTTTACATTTGGTTCACTTTTACAGTACAATACCTTTGGTAAATGATTTCCTGAATGATAATTCACTAGCACGCCATGGTGCCTCCTTTGCGGTAGGGATTTTCCATCTGAGGCTAAAGAAATACTGTGCTGTGCTGGAAAGTCCAAATTCCAAGTGGATATGCGAAGAACCATCTTAGGTTTGAAATGATACTGTAAACTTACGTGCTTGAAAAGTATTCGGATCTGTGGTTTCCTGTGGGTAATTTCACTGTCCCCTTGAGTACTTGTGAGCCCCCGCCTCTGTGTGTGTTTTCAGCCTTTGTACTTTTCCAGTTGCTCTGGATTTGTTTTCTGCCTGTGCTTCTGCTTGCCCTTTGAACACCTGGCTGCTGCTTGTTCCTTTTTCACTCCTGTCTTGAAGTTTATAACTTTTCCTTTGAAAAATGTTTCTCTCTTTGAGCTGATCTGTTCCTGTAACATCAATATTTTCTTTTGAAAAATTCCCATTCATATCTTCGAAACTGGTAGCTCTTGTTATTTAAAGATCACCTGGAAAGGCTTCCTCCTGCTCTTCTGCTTTTTGCTTTTCCCAAGTGAAGTAGGTTGCTCCTTACTGGAGAAATGACAGCAGTCCTGTGTGAAAGGAAACTGGCTGCTTTGTGGCTTCGTGTGGGGCAGGCCAGGGTGACATTTCCAATCACTAGCCTTTACCTCCTACAGTTTTCCCTGAACATTTTGTTGATTTTTAAGGTGGTTCCTATATAGGATGAGTTTGCTGCTTTTACCTGCCATTTCCACTCTAGCAGCACACCTGAGAGAGAGCCCTGCTGGTTTGCTTCCTCTTGGCTGGCCCCACCCTAGCTGCTTGCCTTATGCCCAGACCTCTCACAGAGGGTCTTGGGCTCCAGTTATCCCCTCTGGACCCCAGAACCTTTTAGTGTTGTCGGAATGTTCCAGAAGAGTTGTAATGGCAAAGCAGTTCTTTGCTCTGAGGGGAAAGCAGCTTTTTAATATTGAACAAAAATAAATAGTTCAAAGTTAACACTTAAACTTTACCAAGATGCCTTTTATAGTGGATCTGCCTTAACTTTCTAGCCTCTGAAACTCAGGGACTTAATAGATGTGAGAAATACACTGTTCCTTGCTGTTGGGTTTCAGCAGCATTGTAGATTGCAGTGAAGGAGAATGCTTGCTTAGTGTTTGCAAAGCCTATTAATAGGTGCTAACAAAAATTCAGGTATCTTGATGTTTTAACATCTTAATTGTTGTCATGAAA
Source organism: Dinomys branickii (assembly GCA_004027595.1). Taxonomy (NCBI): domain Eukaryota; kingdom Metazoa; phylum Chordata; class Mammalia; order Rodentia; family Dinomyidae; genus Dinomys; species Dinomys branickii. Next base: position 37,994 of record PVLD010009164.1, on the reverse strand, counting down.
TACTTTTTATCATGTATAGAAACAAACATATGTAATTAAAATAGACAGTACCAAACATTATTTGTATGCAAACCGGATAAATCACTTTAGAATGCATATAACATATGGAGACCAAGCCTGTGGCTCAGCCATGGAACCAGCTGCTTTACTGAGTATCGCCATGCTTTGTACATTGTATCTGCTCATGAGTGTGTGGGTATCTCTTACCTATGCAATGCGGCTTTCAGTAAGTTCTTTGAAATCATAACACGTTTTCTGTAGGTAGGGTGTTGGACATTATAGTACTAATTCATCTGCCCAATTAATCATATATCTATGTTGCTTTCTTTTTTTTTTTTTGCAAGACGAGTCCTGACTTAGATGTAGAAAGTGAGAAGTGTAACAAACATTAAAGTACCTCAGTGCAGCTAAGCATTAACTTATGGATTAAGGCTGCAAAAATAATACCAGAGTCCATGCCACAGTGGCGGTTATGATCAGCACAGGGATGGTATGGAGGGCTCACAGTTAGGTCTCTGACTGTGGTTGTAGTTCTTTCAGGGGAAATCCAAAAGATGGCAGGGAAGGGGACAGGTCTTTTCCTAATGCCATACACCTGTATGACTTCACAGGGGTAGTACCCCCATTCTGACAAAAGCGACTCAGGGATTCTGAGCTGAAGAATAAAATGCATAGTGGACTGGGATCAGGACATGATTTCTACAATGGTTTTTCAGTCTATTTAGGTTACTCTTGGGTAAAGTTTATCAAACCAGAGTTGCCATATATATTCAGGCCTTCTGACCTAGTGCCTGGAACTTGCAAATCTGATCAGCTGTGTGCAACTCCTTCGATCAAAGCTGCTCTTCTTGCTGTCACAGCAGAAGGTTTGAAGTTCTTGGAAGTCAGCAACATAGTGAACAGTAAGGGAAGCTGCATTCCACATCTCAGAAGTAGCCCTCAGGAAGCAGCCTTACAAATGGTGTTCAGTTTCCAAAGCCATTCTATGGAAGATGGAGCATACTGACATTTATGCATTTGCACTGTTTTTCCTCTATTGTGAATTTGTCTGTCTAGTTTTTAGGTCTTTCTGTCGATTTTGCGCTTTTGTGAGCCAAATGTAGGACCACAGTTACCATTTAATGAATAGCTAATTTGTGAAAATATTTAGAGCCTATGACCTATTCATAAGTCTGTATAAGAGCCGTTACGGTTTGTGTCTGCATGACCCCCCAGTGCCTCATGCAGTCATGGGGTGGGCTTCTAGAGTGATTGATTGATCCCTGGTCCAATGTTGGGATTATGGGTGTGAGCACTACACCTTCTGTGGGTAGTTTGCATATAATGTAAAGGAGGGAAAGAGACTTGCTCCTACAGCTGCTACTGCTCCTCTTTTCTCTCGTTGCTTTGCTGTCTTCCACTGCCATGAACTGTTGCACTCTGCCATGTGCCACTCTGCCTTGGAGCCAGCCAAGTATGGACTGAAACCTCCACAAACTGAGCTAAATAAACCTTTCCTTCCTTAATTTGGGGCATCAGGTATTTTGTCTCAGCAATGTAGCCCTTTGCTACAAATTGCATAAAGATTTGCTAAATGATTTCTGGTATCCTTCTCCCCTACTGCCTTGACAGATAATACTAATTTTGCCGAATTAGTGATGGAAGAGGCAGTTATATTGGTACATAAACATGGTGTGCAATAATCGATCAGTGCCTGGAAAATGGTTCATCTGGATTTCTCCCTCCCCTACTGGGACTACAACATAAAGACAGCCACTCTTCTTGTCCCGCACTCAGCAATACAGGGTTAGTCTTAATAACCAAACTGTGAGACTGGATTCCGTTTCAGCCCTACAAATCATTCCCTGAAGCCTTCAAGCTTGAGAAATGCTGTATCAGCCCTTTCTTCATGCCATTTGTATGTCCAAGATAATGGAACAGTTGGGACTAGCTAAGCTTGTTTCTTTTTACCTGTTAAATATTTTCGCTGCTTTCAGGAATAAAACAATGACATTTTTATAAAGTCTGATCAGAGGAAGGAAACTCAAATTAAAATTAATAAAATGAGACAGTGGCTCCCACGATGCTTCTTTTTAAAAGCTGGCTCTTTGCTTAAAGCCCAGTTTAATGATGCTAGTTTTGGCCATTAAATTATTTAAATTAGAGAACTGTAGCTGCAGATCAGTATATGCATGAAGGGCCTATAAAATCTAAAATCTTGGAACACATTTCTAGAGAAGGAACATTGTCTTTCTGGGAAGACAGGAATTTTTGCTCTTTGGTTGGCAGGAGAGAATGAATTTATTAATATGAACTGCTTTGGTCTGTGTTGTATATATTTCAACAGTGCCGTAAACATTCTTTGCTAAAATACAAATCAATGCAAAAAAAAAAAGAATGAGACCCACTAAATTGCTGTTTTGTTGTTAAAACAATACTTTCAACTTACTCATTTTCTACGGTGTGAAAGAAACTCAGTGTTGATCTTTTGTTCTCTAAGACCTAAAAATTGCATTTTATCAAGAAAAAGGACAGATGAGTGAGAAAAAGCTGTCACTTCTGGAGAGGGTTGTGGTCACTTTAAGTGCGATCTGGAATTAGCTACTTTCCATAAGCACTTTCAAGCAGACGTCTTCTTCGCGCTGTTTGGCATTGATAGTAATGCCACTGTGAATCTGTGTATCTTAGAAAAAGAATGGTGTTAAAAGAAGCCTGGCTGTTGCCAAGTCTGAGACTCGGAATGGTGTTCGCAAGTAACCCTCTTCTGTCAGGGTGTTAAACTACTATAAATAATGTCCATTCAGGAGATTGCTGAGTCCCCAGTGATAGTTTTCACTTTTTCCAGCTCTTCAGTGTCTGGTAATCTGATCATTTTGCTTCTTGCTAAATCATAGCACTCATACATCATGTCTTCCACAGAGAGGTTCACGTGTACCTTCCAGGTGAAGTCCCACTGTAGTAAATTCATCATCACCAAAGATGGTAGAGTAGATGTTCTACACCATTTATTTAACTATATTCAATGCCCAGAAATTTCTGTAGGCGAAAAAAATATTTTTTGGAACTTGTAATGTGATTTAAATTGTCCTTACTAGCTTTGGGAATTATTTGTCTTAGTTTTAAATGATAATTTTAAAAGAAAATACCAAGTTATAACTGTCATAAAGTCATAAAATGACCATGTGTTAAAGAGTTTGTTTGTCTTGTTATTCATGAGAGGGCCAGACAAGTGTCACAGCCATTCAAAGGAAAAGCACAAACTTACATGGAGTAAGGAAATGTGAGAGGAATTTACAGTGGACGTGAAGCTGGCTTTCCTAAGGGGAGAGGGAAGGGGAACCGACTGAACCTCCATAGGATAGAATGTGTTTGCATGTCTGCAGGCAATACGTACTTGCTTTACTTTTAGTGATCTAAAACTTAAATTGATAATTTCAAACACAACAAAAAGTCAGACTCAGAGAACCCCAGAGAATGGTCCATACAATGTGTTGTTTTCCATTGGAGACACTCACCTCTTTTGCTTATCATTTTCTTGTATTGGTTATGAGTGATATAAATAAATATTGATGGTACCAGAAAAGTAACGGTCTGGTTATTTTCTGAAAGGTCAAAGGGTATTTTATTATTACAGACAAGGACTTCTTCACCCACTATTCATAGAGATATAGAGTTGATATAAACCCTTTCTTCAAGGATCTAACTTGAGATTTTTATAGAGACCAGGAATTTGTGAGCAGCCTGATGAGTTTATGCTCAGATAGAAAGCTACAATTCACTTCATGCCAGTTGTCTCTGGAAAGAGAAGGCTGAGACTGGGAAGAAAGTTAATTTTTTTCCAGTTCACAAAAGAGGTATACAAAGCCTATGGGAGAGGTCAGTGCAAGGTTTAACCTCTACATAAGAAACACTAAGAAATGAATCAGTGATAAACTTTGTGCCTCAGTGGTTTTAATTTCCCTTTGAGGGAAACCACAGAGATGCTCATCAAAGTCGATTTTCAGAGGTGGTTTATTGTGTTTTCCCAGTTTTGTTGATTAGCTATATCTGTCCCCTTTATTATTTTTTTGATAAAATCACTTAGAAAATGTAGAAACATTTATGTACTTGAATATTATGATAGAACAAAAATGAGTTTGTCTCTGGAGATAACGTTTGTTGAGACTAGATGACTATGGTAGCAAACAAATGGTTCAAGCTGCTGATTCCTGGAGCTTGTATGAGACAAAAGTAAATAAATGAAGGAAGTGGTTGAGGTGCTTTTCTATGAGGGGTCTGTGAAACAAGTATTAGTGTAGAAGACTTAGGCTGTATGCCATCATCTTCACAGATTTAGAAGGAGTACCTATGTAACCTGTATGAACACGTTAAGAGCTGAGGATTTTTTTTTTTTTTTTTTTGGTCTTTTTGAGACAGGGTCTCACTATGCAGTTCAGGCTGGCCTTGAGCTCACTTTGTAGCCCAGGCTGGTCTTGAACTTGCAGCAATCGGCCTGCCTCAGTCTCCCGAGTGCTGGTGTTACAGGCATGCACCACCCATGCCCTGCGAAGGAGCTGAGGAATTTCAAAATTTTCATCAATCATGAGTAAAGGCAACCACTTTAATGAGTTTTTCTAGAAAAATAATTCTCTTTTTTTTTGGCACTGGGAATCAAACTCATAACCTCAGGCTTGCCAGGCAAGTTCTTATGCCTGAGTTATATACTCGGTCCTAGAAAAAGAATTCTTATAAAACATTCCCATCAGGAAAGAACTGGAACCTGTAAGTCCCATTGTGGAAATCAGCTTTGTTTTCTGGTGGGTTTGGATGAGTTCAGGGTTCCATATGAAACCAAATTCCTTTGCAAGAATTTGTTTTCACTTTGCATCACTTTCCCTCTTGATCTGAGTTTCCCCAAATGACTTCTGGGAGGGTTTGCACAGGCTTCGCACCTGACTTTTTAGGGGTTAGTTCCTCCTTCCTGTAGTGGAAACTTGTGTTAGGAAACTTTTAGATCTGATCAACTCAAGGCCAAATAAGTGAAAGCTGAAAACTGTAAGAATAGAAAAGCAAAAACTACAGAAACCTGATGAGAATGAAGCAAGAGGGTCTAAGAATTTCACCAAAATGAAATTTCACCAGTGAGACATTGAGAACTGATTTGCTACCAGACTTGATGGGAATGTCAATGAAATACTGGAAAATACAGTGGTCGGATTTGCTGAATAAGGAAAATAGTATCTAAAGCATACCATGGAAATGCCAGAATCAAGATCCATGTGGTTTTTCAGGCAAGGGGTGACTCCACCTGACCCCGGATATCCTCTCTTGCCTTCCTTTCTTTCTTTCTTCCTTTCTTTCTTTCTTTGTACTGGGGATTGAACTCAGGACCTTGTGCTTGCCAGGCAGGCACTTACTCCACTGAGCTATATCCCCAGCCCCCATGTGGTTTTTTATATTATTGATAAAGGTAAAGCAGAATTAGTAACAAAATAATAGAATAACAATAGTTAATGCATTGCTGTATCAGTAAGGGTTTACTAGAAAATCAGATACAACACAAGATATACAAATGTAGGAGAAATTACAAGTTTGGCTAACAATGGTCGGCCACAGAGTTGGATGAGGAAGCGTGCAGAGGGTGTCTACATGCAGGAGACTGAAGAGCCCAGCCCCAGGCCTGGAGCTCACTGCAGTGTCTGTGCAAGTCCGTATCAAAGGGCTGATGGATCTGTGACAGAATGCTGAAGAATCTACGACCGAGAGCCAACAGCAGAAGGCTGAAGAGTCCCAGGCGGAAGCCAAACAGTCTGCACCAGAAGCCAGGAGATGACCAAGCTGAAGGCAAAGACTGGAGCTCCTCAGAAGAACCAGCAGCCAGTCCTTCTTCATTTCCCTTTTATTGTAAGCAGCCTACCTGCCCTGGGGCGGTGCTGTATACCCACACTATCTCCAGGCCCTCCTCTTGCACAGGCTCGGGATGAATACAAAGTAAGCATCCCAGCTCCCTTCTGAGTCACATAGTTAACCTTCTAAACTTCTCAGATTAACACAATAAACAACATCCCAGAAGGGTGAGGGCATGTCCTTTTTACCCCAAGATGCACAACTGCTGAGTCACTTAGCCAAACCTCTAGACTCCTCAGGTTGACACAATGTATCAACCATAACAATTGCATATTGTCATCTTCACAGTAGTTACTCAGAGTATAAGACATGGGCATAAAAAATTTTCCAGTTGACATTAGCATGAACCTTCCTTTTCAATGAGCTAAGAGGCACTGATAGTGAAGCTACCTTGCATTCTTCTCCCTTTCCCTTACTTCCTTTCCCCCTTCCCACCTCCTAGTTCCTTTTACTTTTAAGCAATTATTTCCCATCTCACAATATGTAGTTTACATTCTAGACCTTATTTTTTATTTACTCTTTAGTTTCTCACATCAGGGAGGCAATATGATGTTTACACATGTGAGTCTGATTTATCTCCCTTAGGAGTATGGTCTTAAATTGCATCCATTTACCTATAAAAGTCTCCACTTTATCCTTCTTTATGGCTGAGTAGCACTCTATTGTATAAAAATACCACATCTTTTTTATCCATTCCTCAGTTGATGGGCATTTGGGTTGTTTCCAAGATTTAGCTGTTAACAAATTATGCTGCTATAAACATGGGTGCACATGTAGCCCTGTGATATGATATTGTCAGTTCTTCTGGAAGAATACCCAGAAGGAGAATAGTTGGTCAACTGGGACCTCCTATCCTAGCTTTTTGAGGAATTGCCACACTGATTTCTACCAGTCTGTGTGCCCACCAACCATGGAGAATGGTTCCTTTTTCTCCACAGCCTTACCAGCATTTGTTATTGGTTAATTTCTTGATAATAGCCATTCCTTGTGGGGTGAAATGGAATTTTACTTTGCATTTCTCAAATGAGCAGTGATGTTGGACATTTTTCATATGTCTGGTGTTTGTGCTTCTTCTGAGCAGTGTGTATTCATCGTGGGTGCCCATGTTTGGGTTCATCCTTGGAATTTGGGGTAGTCTGAAGTTTTTCAATTCTTCATATGTATTCTCAATATTAGTCCATTGTCTGAGGGACAACTGGCTAAAATTTTTTCCCATGCTTTGGGTTGCCTTTTCATCCTTGGTGATTTATTTTGATGTGCAAAAGCTGTTTAATAAAGGATCCATGTAGTTTCACAAGATATGTGGTTTAAGAGTAACTGGCCAAAATGCAGTTGGCTTTTTGTTTTCTTCTGTTTTTATACTCTTGCGGTAAAGCGGAGAGGCATAAATGACGAGCTTTGTCTTTACAAACTCTGGGAATGGTGCTGATTCCTGCCGCATGCAGGTGAAGTCCAGCCTTTTGGTTAAATGAGTGGATTCACTGTTACAGTGAACCTTCCTTTTCAATGAACTAAGAAACTGAGTTTCTATAAGCACCTTTTTCAAAATTTTCTCTAACTGGCAATTGATACAAGTTTTCCTGGTGAGATGGAAGTTAATAGGCCTTGACCAAATTTGCAGCATATTTTGGAAAACCCCAAAAACAATAATCTTATTCCAGATCAGCCTTACAAATGCATTGCAGTACTCAGGTGATACTTTCATCACACAAAGGCTGTTCATTGCATTCAGCATTGCCAGAGCAAATTGTCAGTATTTTTGTCAGACTCAATACTGTACAAAGTCTTACCTAACTAAAGGGCATGGGCTGTATGTGTAAAGTGGAGCTACCTGTTATGCTGTGATCTGTTACATTTGTTAGTGGGGACACAGGGAAAGCCACTGAGGTTTGAATTTTCAACAAAACAAGATTTTCCTCCTGATCTCTAGGTGGTGATCTGACAAATCTTCCCAGCTTGCACAAGCTCAGCTATCTTTACCAGGGGGAAAAAGGATAGTCTTCCAACAAAAAATTGAAAAGATTGGGCAGTTATTTTTAAAATATTGAAGACTTAGGGGAAAAAAGATTGCTTAAACATATATTTTATCTTGTTTTTTAGAATGCTATGAAGATACCAGTCAGTAAGTGATAGCATGGATTGGGTAACCTTTCAAGGTGATTTTGAAGTAGAGCCCTGAGCTTTTTCCATGACAGCATCCTAAATAGCAAGTTAAATATGTCTTAGCTGGAAGGAAAAAACTGTTCTAAAGTATTAGTGGACCCAATAAAATTTGGAATTATTCAAAGAAAAAAATACTACAGTGGTTCCAAATCATGACTGTGCCATACCAGCCAGTATTGCTGAGTATGAGAGACATGCATGGGAAAGGTTCTAGAGGAGCTTAGTTCTGAGCACAGAGCAGTGTTGACATTAAAATAGGGTGCACTCACCTGCTGGCATCTGTTAACCTTTGCATTGCCTGTTCCACCAGCATGTGCTTTGCTGAACAGTGGAGATCCTCATTTCTCCCTGAGATAGAGGGCAGTAATAAATTTTGGATCTGGAGTTTGACGTTGAAGGATAAGAGGGCAGGGAGGAGGCGTTTACTAGGGGCCTGGGAAGCTCAAAAGAGGAGCCAAGCCTGGGCAACTACAGTTGGTCAGCAGTGGGATATTGGGAAAAAGTTAAAGCTACAAGAGTAGATGCTCCGGGCGTGGAAGAAAAGGAGGGTGCCAAAAAGGGTGCTTCTAAGGGCAGAGGCAGAAAAGAGGAAAGAGACCAAGGGGGATACCACGTACAGACTTAAGGTTCATGAAGTTGCAGCAAGCCTGATGTTGTTTTGGGACTCTGAAGGCAGAGATAAAGTTAGCACATGATAATGTTTATGAAGCACTTGCTATGAAATAAGTGTTATTAAAACCATTTTATGAATGAGAAGACAGCGTATCAGTGGACCCAGGTATCATACCTATGTGACTTTAATGTTATCCAGTTGCCTACATCAGGCTTTTGAATTCATAATTAGACACATAGTGAAACCTAGGGAGCGAGTAGTAGCAGTAAATTACCAAAACCCTAATTCTTTTAGGGATTGTTAATAATTCGTCTTGCATACTCAGACTGTAAGTGAAGAAGGTGACCCATGTATAAGCTGATATAGCTGGAAAAAAATCCAAGTAAGCATAAACCTGGTCCAGACTCAGAAGAGAAACAGAAACCTCAAATTGATTGATGATTTACTGATTTTAAATGTGTGTTACAGGGTGTACCTTTTCCTCCTTCATCCTCCCAGAGCAGGCAAAGGGATTGGCATGGGATTTTGCCTTTAATTTTCTTGAATTTTGACCTAATAGAGATAGCACACCAAATCAGCAGACTGAAATTCAAGGATACTTGAACGGAAAAAGCAAAGTGAAGCAAATTCATCAGCTATCTTGCAGTAATCAAAACGATAAGAAGTAAATATGTCAGGTGGTGTCTGTGTCAACTGGGAGGAAATTTGAGTCTTAGAAGAGCTTGTTGTAGAAGAATTTTTCTTTCTTGGTTTTGGATTGTGTAACCAAATTATGGCCTGATTTTCTCTGGGAGACCAGCTTAATGATTGCTTACTATGCTTTATAGGTGGCACATGGTTTAAATGGGAACAAACTGGGCTCCCACCGAATCTGATGGTGTTTAAATACGGATCTTTCCTTTTTCTTTTTTTTGGGGGGGTACTGGGAATCAAACTCAGGACTTGTGCTTGCCAGGCAGGCACTACTCCCCTGAGCTATTTCCTGGCCTTAATAAGATCTCTCTTGCCCAGACACATTTACTTATATTCATTTACTTATTAAATATTTTTCTCATACACAAAGTAAAGGTGAGGCTGAAGCCAGCCAAGCCCTTCATCTTCTGAGATAATGAACTTCACCCTAATGAGGTTGCACTCCAGTTCTGTACTCTGCCCGAGATAGCAGAAACCTGTTGGTATTTAAGTTTAGAAAATTTACCTTAGCAACAGTGCTGAATAGGTTAGATCACAGATAAGGTAGGCTGACATTTTGCCAAGTAAAATTTTACATTCTAAGATAAGGACTCAGCGGGGAAAAAGACTATTTCTTACTCCACTATAGGTTGTATACATGGCAGTAGTCAAATTAGAAGAGCTGATGTCAGTTGTGTTTCTCATGATCTCATACTGTTTTAAAAAGTCCTACTAAAATCTTACCAACATAAGCAGGTGTGTCTAGGAGGGGTGAGCCTATTGAAAGCTGCCAGTGAATGAAAATACCCTCCGACTGCCAGGCACACAATGAAATTAATGCATAAGGGCATATGAAATATTTCCAGTCTGCAGTCATATCAGAATATGTATTATGTTACGGGGAGCGGCACAGAAATGCTCCCTCTGGCTCAGTTGAGTTTTTAGTCACTCCCAGGAGCTGCCTCCTGCTGGCTGGAGAGTCTTGATAGTTCCTGGCAGGATGATGGTATTGTTCTTCAGTTCTATTGCAGCTGTGCATCTGGTGGTTGCAGAGGTGGTTTATACTGTGTGATATTCCAAGAAGGAGAGCAGCCTCTGAGCCAGATTAAGGCCTTATCCAGTCTCCAGTACGGTGCCATGGGGTGGGGACGAAGGGCGATGAGCACAGCAGGCAAAGCCCCAGGAACACGATGCGTGACACAGTATATTAGAATGGCGATTTCACGTGTATTTTTTGTTTTGTTTTGCTCCCCTTAAAACAGAGTAAGGAGACTAACTGGAGGTAGCTCTAGGAAAACGTTTCACTTCTTAGCATGTATACATTTCTGTTTAGTGAAAATAAATCATAATAAAAATTGAATCATCTCAGAACTATCAACTGATGAGGACAGTAAAGAGCTTTTCAACAATAAAAGTTCACCAAGAGTGATGTCAGGAAGATGGAGGATGAATTAATTAATTCTTGCAGAAGCTCCAATTTTAAAAACCACACATGGACCGGAGCACCTTAGTAGGAGTCTGGAAGTCCATTGGACAATTTGCATCCTGCCTCTGGACCAAAAAAAGTCCAGGAACAGCCACAAGCATAAGATTAGCTTTACTCTACCCACGTCACATTTCCTGTAAAGCAGCACAGTTCAGTGCTGAGGGCTACCCCTTTTGCCATCGAGTGCTACCCACGGGGGAAACGAGAACATAGTAAGTAAGCACCCTGCTTCCCCAGCTGTGCAGAATGCTTCTCGAGAGACTCACTCCTGTTGCTTCAACTAGAATACCCGGGGCAGTCGGCAGGGTTCAGTGGCTACAAGAGGCCAGAAGATAGAGTTAGGGCTCACAACAATCAGGGCTCAGGATTCAGTGAAGAGCCATGTAAATGCCTTACCACTGCCAGTACTCTGCCAGGAGGCCTTCAGGCCCATGAGCTAATTGGGAAACCTTGCATGGGAGCCCTCCTGGCTGGCTCGTGGTGCACCCAAGCTCCACACACTTCCTCTGTCCCCCTTCCAGTGGCCACCCCGCCCCGAGCGTACACACTCCTCAGGTGGTAAGTATAAACCTTTACAGACAGGCCCTCAGCACGTGCAGTGAGTTGGCTCAGTGCGGTGGTATTTAGGGAAGATACATGAGCTTGCACATTTCAGGCCATCATCTTAGGAAAAAACACGGGAGTTTTCTCAGTATACGTCTTAGCTTTGCAGGCTGGAGAGAAGGTATGCAATCTTGAGACTCACTTCCCAAGAGGGAGTAAGAGGGCTGCAGTGGATACATCCGTGGAAACAGTCTAAGAGCCAGGCTGAACAGGAAGGTAGTCATCTTCCAAAGCCAGTCATAAGACAGCAGAACAAAACTGAAAGAAATGTGAAAAAAAGTCAGGAAAGCATGACACCAGCAAAAGAACACAGTAATTTCTCAGCAATTCCACAGAAATGGAGATTTGCAAATTGCTTGACAAAAAATCAATGATTGTTTTAAGAAAGTTTAATGAGCTGCAAGAGAACACAGATGAACAGTTCAGTATAATAAAGAAAACAACATAGGAACTAAGTGAGAAGTTACCAAAATACTAGAAATCACTAAAAAGATTGATCAAAATACATAGACTTTGAAATCCTGCCCCCAAAATAAAGGAAGCTCGGGTGGGACAAGGGAGGTAATTGGTGAGGAATGATTAAAGTATGTAGGTGCACATACATAGGTCTACCAGAATGAATCCCACTAACTTAACATAACCAATAGGTGATGATAAAAATGTGGGAAAAAATTCTGCAGCTAAAGACTACAGTGTGCAAAATTTAAAATATAATGGAGAGCCTTAACAGGAGGTTTGATAAAATGGAAGAGTGAATCTATGAACTTGAAGACAAATCATGAGAATTACTGAGTCAGAACAGAAAAAGAATGAAGGAAGCTTGTGGAGTGTGTGGGATACCACTGAAGAGAAAGAGTGAGTGTGTTGTGGGAGTTCTGGAAGGAGAGAGCACATTCGTGTACAAGGGAGCTTCTTTAAAGAAATAGTGGCTGGTAACTTTCCATGGAGAGAGAGAGACAGAGGTGGAGATGGAGATAGAAAGAGAGAAGAACATCTAGGTACATAAGTATTTGAAAAGTATATAGTATACGTCTTCTATAGTATGTCTTCTGTAATACAGATCTACTCTACATATAGGACTCAATCAAGACAAATCAAAGATGAAGAGAATTTTGGAAGCAGTGAGAGAAAAAGGGACTTGTTGCATACAGCACAACCGTCATACAACTATGTGGATATAGTCTTTAGCAGATCCAACTTTGTTTTAAATTTTGTAGAAATTTTGCTTAAAACTATTTTTTCCATATGTTTTGATATACAAGTATCATGGAGAGGATCTGCTGTGAACAGTGTGTGTTTCAGAGATTCTAAGGATTTACGGTAGACTCCTTACTGATATTCTGGTTTTAGAATTGTATTGCAGCTGTGACATTCCGATGTCGTCGTCCCTCTCCCCCCGTCCCCACCCAGCACACCCAGTGCAGTGAGGTGATGGCAAGGGGAATGCTTCGTCTCTTTCTTATTCTTGTCTTTTTCTGTTCACACATTACTTTCTCATGCATTACAGAGTGAACTTGTTTCCATCGAGCAGTTACCACACAGATACGTGAGAATTCTTAATACTCCTTGAGTGTGAGGGGTATAAGTATATCAGATACAAAGTACTGTATTAAAATTTTTCTGGAGGTCTAGAACTGAAAGTCACGTGCTTATATTCTCTTAATTATATTTCACTTTAAGAGGAAAATACTAACAATTTAATAGGAACTTCCCATTAGAAAATACCAACACTAACATAATAAAACAAATATGAGACATTCTAATAAAATTTTACTAAAGCCATATAAAAATGATTTATACTTGGTGGGACAATCCAAGGAGGAGGAAAATAGAGCTTGGCACCAGTTGATAAAAGAAGGTTCTGGGGTTTGGGTTGTACAAAGCCACTCTCCCCCGTATGTGATGTGTGCTGTTACACATGCAGTCCTGGGCGTAGTTAACAGACGGTTTGGTGACTACGTTGTGCACTGCTAATTACAGAATATCTCCAAGAGAGGTAAGAGGAGATAAGAACATATTCAGAGAACAACTATAATAATCCCCATGCTAGTAACTGCTGGGTGATAATAACTGGCCCTTATGTATATCAGACACACAGTGCTAATAAATCATTATGTTGTTCTGCATACTATGTCCTTCAATCTTCACAAGTCTCTCTCAGTGGATAGAATACCTACTTTGTTTTGCAGCCAATATCAGAGATCAAGTATTCAAAACAGTAAAGTTGCTGGACTGTCAGCTCATAGAAATACCAACTGAGACAAAGGTGGTATATGACAGACAAAACGCCTCAGCCTAGCAGATTAGGGCAAAGAGTTCTCATGGATTAGAGATTTCAGCCTGAAGGCAGAGGTAGTGCATGCAGAAGGCGGGGAAGCAGATTATCCATCACAGTAGTACAAGTTAGAGTTAGCTAATGCTTATATTCTAAAAGTCAGTAAGTAGTATGTTTTGACCAGGGTATAAAACCTGGCTTAATACCTGCCGTCAGATCAGAAGGCCTGTATCTTTATAGGCCTTAAGGAGAGGTGGCAGGTAGTTGGATAACAGGGGAAGCAGGTGGTAGAGATTATCGGAGGACCGAGTAGTGTCATGGGAGGGGTGGGGAGACAGAGACTGACAGACAGAGACAGAGACAGATTGGGTTACGTGTAGTGGAAGTCCTTTGCAAAAGCATTTCAGTTGATGGATGAACCGCAGTTAGGAACAGCAGACAGTGTCTGCTGGTTTTAAGCACAGAGCCACACTGATGGGACTCCCGAGACATTTGAGTGCCGTGGTGAGTGTCTTGATGTGACTGTAGTGTAAATTATATCACAGGAAGAGAAAGCTGAACAGGTAGGCACATTCCTGATCATGAGGCTTTGAACCACATCAGAGAATTCAAATTCATAACTTTATGAGACTTGGGAATCAAAGGTTTACAGTGAAAAAGATGGTTTTAACAGAGTAATTTTTTGTACCAGATACTTGATTTTTAATCAAATGAACTTTCTGTCACTATGCAGTGCCAGCTGAGATGGCAGTTCGGGGTGAATGTTATGTAGAAGGAAGCATGGCAAGAATGAGCAGTGTTAGAGTCTGTGGTCACTCGCGTGGCTTGGACTATGGTGTCATCTTCACTGTGGCTCCACTTCATAGGCTGTGCCCAGTCAAGGTGGGCACTTGGTGAAGGATGCTAAAGAAGAATGGGACATTGAGTTCCCTTCTAGGTCTGACACTTGTGGTATAGTTTTAGGAGTTAACATTGATTTTAAAACAAGATTTCATATAAAGATCCATATTTGCAAGTAGCAGAAAGGATAACAATTACAGAATTTTCATTTCAGGGAAATACAAGATTTTTTTAAAAAGAGAGGTAAATAACACCTTGATTTTAGGTGGCTTGTCTTGCTGACCTTCCATGCTTGATGCTTGTTACTATCCTCCCTCTCCCTCTGTACCAGGACTTGAACTGGGAGCTTGTACTGAGCTATATCTTAGGCATTTTTTTAAAAACAGGATCTCAGTAAGTTGCCCAGGCTGGTCTTGAGTTTTGATCCTCCTGCCTCAGTCTTACAGGTGTATGCCACCACACCTCGCTTCCTTTGTTTCTCATAACTGAAAGGAAATAATAAGTCAAATAATAATTCAAATTAAATAATAATTTAAATTTGCTCTTATCTTACTAGTTAGCAATCATGTCTTAAGCATAATTGTTGAAATTATATTAAAAGTAATTGTTGAATCTTGGAAACCACAATTGCATCCTTGAAGGATTTCAAGATAGGTTCTCTTAATGTCTTTATACAATGCTTAGACTAAAACTTAGCCTTTGCAGGCTTCATGAAATGTAGGCCTATTGAGAAACATTTAGTAATACACATGCACACCATATTTGAAAGCAGTTATAGACTAGTTTATAATCTCCAAAGGTAACCTGTAGCCTCTATTCCGATAAGAGGTTCTGACTGATTCACTGGTTATGGAGCTTTTACTTCAATAGATTTGAAGTTGCCACACAAAATAGATGTGTGTGCATTTTTAAAACTGTGTGTATTTGGACATGAGATACAAACAAATGCCTTTAGAGGTAAGAGCTGTATGAAAGCCAAGAAAATGTTAAAGAAATTTTAAAATGCTACTGAATCCACACATATTTCTCAAAGGTCCTGTAAACATTACAACACATTTATCAAGGACATCTGAAGGTGCCAAGATACTTCCAGTAATAAACAGGATCATATGAAGAAAATGTGTTTATGTAGCCTTGGAGGGAGAGGGCCTGAGAGAGGGAAGGAGAAAGAGAGTAAATCGCATTAGTAGTTCTTTACCGTGGACTTTTACTGAACAATAAAGTTGAAAGAAACGGATCTTTCCAAAGAAGTATCTGCTGAGACCTAAGAAATGTTATTGTTAACCTGTGTAAGGGATAGAGTTCACCTAAAAGTCATGCTTTTCTGGAGAAGGAAACAAGCATAGATACTGAATGTCTCACCCCACCTTATCACCCCAGCTCCCTGCACGCGTTCCCTTCACGAGAAGAAAAGGAATTTAAAAAATAGGTTGTTTTTTTTTTTTTTAATCTGTCTTGGCTTGTCAGAGAACAAAATTAGCTGCAAACACATGAAGTGGTGATCTCTCACAGAGACTGCTCACACTAGAAATGTTACGTGCCCAGGCCAAATGGCTATTAATAGATGACATGGCAGAGAGACTGGCAACATCTGGAGGCTGTTAACCACCCAAGGGCTGGAGAGGCAAGGGGCGCACAGGGTGTTGGGGCAACCAGTGAAGAAGGAAACCCTGGTGAGAGACGCGTTACCCCACTACTAGGGCTGCCCTAGTTTCCATTTAGTGTGGAAACAATTACTGAATACAAAGAGAGACGTGGCCATACATGTTTGGAAGAATTCCATGTGTGGTTACTGGTAGCTATAAACATACGGCCTTTACCAACCTCTTAGACTCTCTTCCAGCCAAGCCTTGCAACGGCAGGCAGCCTATCATTGGCATCGCACCAACTCCCCTGAGAGTTCTTTGTTCAGAGCCCAAGTACGTTAGTAAAATCCTGGAAGCAGTGGCACAACATATACCAAGAGACAAAGTTGAGAAAGTGCATGGCAAAAGGCCAGTCAGAAACGTGCATGAGAAAGAGGCAGTGTCTTTGGCTAATCTGGAAAGCGTGACTGTCTCTGTAGTGAACACTGAAAGGTCTTGCTTGTGTTAAAGGACACTCTTCTTGAAACATTTTGCTTGGAAAGTAAAAAGTTCTGACTTTATTACATTACATTTTAAAGTAAAAGGATGTAATCTGAGTAAATTGGGGCCTCTCAGACTATCAATACAGATGATTTTTTAAAAAATACCTTGAGAAAAGAATTTGTTTTTATACTACAAATGTTCATATGAAAAATACAGATGTCCTTGAAGCATAGAATAAAAATAAAAATTACCTGTGACTTTGCTACTTAGACATCATAACTATTAATTTGGGTGTTTTCCTTTCCTTTGTCTAATACATATGAATCCTTAAGATGAGCCATAATATTATGGTTCTTTATAAATATTTCTAAATTGTTTCCCAGATATCATATACCAATGCTGTTTATTCCACCAGTAGTTATATTATAGTATTTAGCCATATCCTTTGTTGACCTTATATATTTTAAAAAATCCTCACTTTTATCAACAAAAATCATAAATGTTGAGCTTTAATCACATTTATATACACTATTGGTTTACAATTTTCTGTAGAACTAGTTATTCATATCTTTTGCTCATTTTCCTATGAGACAATGAGTACTTTTGTTACTTTGTAGATACTCTTTACATAGAAATAAATTACTTTAAAAGATCATGTCTTCTTACAAAGAGGTTGCCCTTTGCAAATGTTTATTTTCTGTAATTTTCTAAAAGAAGCATCTTCTTGCCGTTAAAGGAAAAGCTCATTTTAAATGATTAAAATGGCAAAATTTTATTGTTTAAGATATGTAAGGGTCTGAGAGTGTAACTCTATGGCTAGCACACACCCATTTGTTCTCCAGCCCTAAAAAAAATGCTGATTTAGTAGGGGTATTCACTGTGGACAAGTGTTTGTTGAATCTTGATGTAGCAATTTTGGGGCCTCAAAGGAACTTCAGACATTTTTATTAAGAAAAATGAAGGCCTATTTTGATAATTTAAAATATGTACCATCTCTCCTGAAGAGAATACGTCTCCCAAGACTGAGATATTAAGACCTTTGGCTGTGCTTACAAAATCAGTTACCCAAAGGTATGAAAGGCATAAATGACATGCAGCAGGAGAGAAGGGCAGGAGCGCTGCTGCCAGACGCTGCAGCTCCATGAGACACTGTGAACAAATACTCAGGCTGTCTGATGAGAACAAGGAGAAAATTTGGGCAGATCGCTATTTCCCAAATGATAATTGTTTAAGCCTCATTTAAATTAGGCACTTTCAATTTTTGTGAAAATTTTCAGCTTGGTCCATGAGCAAGCTTAATTTGTTTTGTTTTATTTTTTCTTTTTGAGACAGGGTCTTGCTATGCGGTTCAGGTTGGCCTTGAGCTCACTTTGTAGCCCAGGCTGGCCTCGTACTTGCAACAGTCCTCCTGCCTCAGCCTCCCTAGTGCTGTGATTACAGGCGTGCACCACCACGCCTGGCCACAAGCAAGCTTGAAATACAGTATCTAACATACAGTCAGCTGCACCTGTAATTAGCCCCTTTTTGTAGTAAGGAATGAAGTTCCTCAGTAGATCTTACAAAAATAACAAGAAAGGTGAAGAATTTCAATGCCAGTCTCAATTTGGTAAGTTAATTTTAGAACTAAATTCCTTACGCGTTTTGCTGTTTCCTACAGTTCCCTTAATTGTGCTGTGAATGTCTTCAAGAGATAGGATTTTTTAACTTGTAAATTATTTTTCTCTCAGGAAAGGTGTGTTTTGTTGTATGGTGTGGTCACATCTTTATTCTCAGGACTTTGCTCTGTCTTTTGTGTGGCTCCATCAGTGCACGGTGGCTTACCCCGTGATGGCAGCGGGCGCTGTGTGCTAAGCTTATAATAATCCCGGCTTTTACTAAAAAAAGAAGAGGAGAGGGGAGGGGAACAGGAAGAGGAGGGCAGGAGGAAGAGAAGAGAAAAGGAGCGCTGTGCAAACGCTTTGGATTTAGGCCACAGGTGGCTCTTCTGCGACTGTCACGCGCCCGGTGAGCACCAGTGTTCCTAGGAGAGAGAAGGAAGATTAGTCCCCTCCGGCTCTTACACACTCTTGTATGACTTGCTGCTGTCTCAGCGCAGTTTTGGAGGGTGCTTTGTCCTGGCACGGGCCTCCGTCTCTGCACTTGGGCCCTTTGTCAGAAGGACCATCGAGCATAAGACAAGGATTCAGTGGTCCTTCTCATGGGCCAGGATTCAGCTGAGCTCCTTTTGCATAGCCCTCCACTCCGTGGGTCCTGCTGCTTTTTATCATGTGGTGTCCGTGTGTTAGGCAGCTCAGTTAGATAAAAGTATTCTAGGCAGTCAGATAGGACTGGGCCTTCGAAGGAGCCAGTGCAGAAGATGAGATGCCCTATAACTGTGGGGAAGGCGGGCACCTCTGCTGTGGGCCAGACCTCAAGGTAAAAAGTAAATGCACCCATGTGCTTCCTATAGATGGACACCAGGAACTGATATTCTACATAGGTGTCAATCACCGTGAGAAAGCCAGTGAGTCACTGACCCAGCCCCTCCAGGGAAAGCCCCTGTTCTGTATTCACACCCCCTTGGTATGTGACTCGCTTCCTCATTTGATCCCGATTTAATCAATTTTACATGAGTAATTATACCCATAATCTTCTTGGTTAACCATAGTTTTGTCCCACCTCACGCTCACATTACAATTTCCCATTTTTTGCCACCTTGGACCCGCCTTACCACGTGGTTTTGCTCTATGAAAATCCCTGGAAAAGGCAGGGTCCTTGGCAACCCACTCGGGACCCTTCTGTCTCTAAGTTTTCTTTCCCTCAATTAATACATTCTGTTCTTAACTACCATTGTTCCTAAAATTCATTCTTCAATCTTAGAGAACACAAACTCATCCTGGACATCAGTAGCTTGGGAATTTCTTTCCTCTCTATCACTTGGTCTTTGCTCCCAGTACCACGGGAGCTGCCTGTCCCACATGCATACGTACGTGTGCAGGCAGCCTCCCTTGTAGCACTGCCTAGGCTTTCCACAGAATCACTATGCACAAGTCGTTCCTAGGGTTCCAGACCTTCTCCCGGCACTTAGTTTTCATTCCTCCCCTTTCTCACAATCCTCTTCCTTATCTCTGGAATAGGGCTTGGGTGCCAGCAGTCTGCATGAATTCTGATCGAGGTGCTTCGTGTTAACTTTCCCTTTCCACCCTGTTCTGAAGCTAGATTTCTTTTGTGCTTTGGATTTTTTAATACCTTTCTTTTACCTGCACAGCAATTCTGAGGTTATGCTTGGAGTTTAGTTTATACTGTACAAGACAAAGTGGTCTATAAGATAACGCAGTTTATCCTACTGCAGTGCTCACACTTCTCCAGTACATCTGTTCTTCATTATTTCATCGGGCATGACTTGATTCTGCCTCGTACTTTGCTTGCATTACATTGTTGTTTTCTGAGATTATTACTAGATTTTGCTGAGTTTTTGTAACTCTTTCATATTAAATAAACAACTTTGATACGGCACATATAAGTTTTATCAGAGATGAGGCATGTGTGCACTTTACTTCGTCCCTCCTTTATGCTTTATCTCCTAAAGTTGAAAGGTCAGTGGAGAAAAGTTATAACTGCATAGCATCATTGTATTTTGAGCTCTTTTATTGCTAATTATAGTGGAAAGCCATTATTTCACCAGCAAAAGGCCTCCATCTTTTCAGCTACATTTGGGTATTCCTGAGCTGGAAGCTCTTTCCTACCCAGTGGACGGGGAGGGCCCACGGGCTCCATCTTGGTATGTGACTGTGCCCTTTGCTCTGTCCTTTGATTCAGCCTGACACAGTCCTTACCTTGATGATTACTGTGGTGGTGAGAACACCTCATTTCCAGTCATGGCCAAACAACAGAGCTGGGAAACGTCTTGAACTCACTGTATTTTCTTTTGATGGACTCACGTCACCAACATGTCAAGAATATGCTTTCCTTGCTGAGTATTAGCTTTCTTTCTGCCAAATGGAATTTTGATAGGAAGAAATGGGACCTCAAGGCGTTTAGACTGATTGTAGGTACCAAGGGGAGTATTCTTCTCATGAAAACT
The DNA here is from genome assembly GCA_004027595.1 of Dinomys branickii. Classification (NCBI taxonomy): domain Eukaryota; kingdom Metazoa; phylum Chordata; class Mammalia; order Rodentia; family Dinomyidae; genus Dinomys; species Dinomys branickii. The sequence goes on along the minus strand of PVLD010009164.1, from coordinate 17,345 downwards.
AGGTTTGAATCTAAAATGTTTGTTTTGTCATTGCTCACTGTACTATCTAGTCAGCTTCTCTTTTAGTTGAATAGTAAAGAGAATACTTTCTCTGTAAGGAGGTTTTTTCTGTGTCAAGCGTCACAGCATGGTATTGAGTGCTGGTGGCAGCAGTGTCTGTTCTGTCCCTGTCTCATTTGCACTCTGATGTGTTCGGGTTGCTCACCCCCATTTTGACTTAAACACATACAGCTGGGGCTCCTTGGCCCCCTTTAGGAATATTCTCTCTGCTCTGCTAACTCAGCATATTACAATTCTTGTTGTCAAAAAATTCCTCAGAAGAATCTAGAATCTACAGTACTGGCTACAGAATAAGCTGAAAGTGCACTGATTACTTATTATCCTGTTTCACTCTTTTAAAAACCACTGCCAGTCAGGTTTAGTCAGTTGGTTTTGTCTATTTCTTGATAAAGTATGCATCTTCATTTTCCAGTATGATATTGGTATGCCAACTTGAGGTATGTCATTTTTGTCTAAACGGGAATGTATATTTCTCAAGAGACCAGGGAGAACTTACTGGTTCTAAAATATAGATGGTGGCCACAAGCCCATCAGTTGTGGTGACCCTTGCTGACCATCAAGGTGACTTGCCAACCTAAAGGAAGAGTGATCCAGAGAGTAGACATCTAACGCTGGGTGGAACTTGGTTCAAGCAGGGTTTGACTTAGAGTCAGTCTCCATACAGGGTTGTCCATGTGTTTGTTTTGTTCCTAAGAGCACATCATTCATGAAAGGCAGTGGGGCCAACACTACTTTTTGTCCACTGTGATATAAAATCTCATCTTCTTTTGGTGTGTGGATTGAAGTGCGAACCAGATTGCTGTCACTGAAGCCGGTTGTCACCCATCCCCAAGGTTTCGAGGCTGATCTGCACCCAGGAGCAGGACACTGTGTTTGCATATTTGTTTTTACTGCCCATAGTTTGAGCCACCTATAAGTTCATGAGATACCTAGAAGCAGTAAAACCAACTTGTTTGTTAGATCAGTTTAAGAACCTTACACTATTGCTTTAAACCGGAGATTTGTCTGACCAAATTTCCTGTGAAATTTTTTTCAAAGAAATGCCAAGAGCCAGTGATTTTCTCAGGGTGGTGGAGTGTGTTAGTGGCTAACACTTGGGCTTGCCCATGGGCACCATGTATTACCCCTGAAGTGTGAAGGAAATCCAGAGCAGATGGCCGAGTCAAAGCCATTAAGAGTGAGTGTTCCATGTGATGTATTCTGCCATTCCTGGTCTTTCCTTGTGTAATTCCAAGTTCTTGTGTAAATCCAATGTCTTAAGATGTCTGGGGCTTTTTCTGAGGCTGGGTATATATTGACTATTTGACAGAAATGCTGAATCTAGAGAGACACAGTCTTGCTTATACAAGTTGAGCACCCCGTATCTGAAAATTTGAAATGTTCCAAAAGCCCAGCCTTTTTGAGTCATTATGATGCCATGAGTGAAAATTATATACTTGGTCTTGCATAATGCTTGCATTCAGACACAGGTGCACTAAACATAGTGTAAAATATTACCTGTGGGCTTTCTATACAAAGTATACATGAAACAAAAGTAAATTTTGTGCTGAGACTTAGATCCCATACTCAAGGTGTCTCATTATATATATGCTGATATTCCCAAATCTGAAAAGACTAAAAATTGAAGCACTTCCAATCCTAAGCATTTCAAATAAGTGATGCTCAATCAGAAAAAATTAGCCATTACTACTGTGTGAGTACTGGCCTCCTTATGGTGGGGATTTCAGAGGAAGTTGGACCCGCCACCCCCTTGGTGGCTGCTGTCACTCCTGACTCACCTGGACCCCAACTAATGCCTCTGTGGTTACACAACTAGAGCAGCTGAAGCTCTTCAGGAAGAAAATCCACTTGAAACAAAATGAAAGGAATTTCCAGCTAGGAGAAAGTGAGTTTTTTCAACTGTCCCTCTCTTCATGGATTTAGGGCTACTTTGCTAGTTTGTTTCTGTGCTAAATATGTACCAGAAGCGCTCCTTATTTCAGATCCTGATATGGGACTTTTTCCTCATAAACAGACATGCACCTCTAATGTGGTGCCTTTATTTTGGGGTGGTGTGAGTGAAAGCAGAGAGTGGGTCAAACAAAGGATTTTCTGCTGCCTTTTGTCTCTCTAAAGAATGTTCCAAGAACAAAACACTGAATTTTGGGGGCTGAATCTTTGATGCAGCAGCACTCAATCGGAGAGACAGGAAAGTAGCTTCAGATTGCTGGGCAAGATGGATTGCTTCAACGCATCGTGTGTCAATGGCACATTACCTTCTGCACTGTAATAAACACAAGTTGCTGACATAAGTATTTTCTATAGGTCTTGCTATGGGATAGGAATGAAGGGGGAGGAAGATTAGGCTGGAGGCAGAGGAGAAGGCAGTGATTCAGTAATATTTTCAAGGATGGGAATGTTTCGAGGGATGGAAAGCCGAAGAGTCGAAACCAAAATACCAAGAGATAATCTTTTTAAAACCATAATTTGAATTTATAAAAGTGTCCCAGCCCTTTAAAATATTTATTTTTATTGAAAGTACGGCATTTAGCAGCTGTTCTTGTTGCCTCATCAAGTTCTAATGAATTTCAGATGGAAGTTGTAAGCGGCATTTTATAAAGATTTAGCTTTACAAAAAGAAAGGTACACTTTCATTTCTTTTTCAGCACACACAGACAAAGTGTTCATTCATGTGCATATTCATTATAGTTTCCTGATAATGCTGTGCAGGTTGGATTGCCATCTTGTGTCCTTGTCCCCAGGAGAGATGTGAGCAGACAGCACAGGGACGAACTAACCAGTAATCTGCATGTGTATTGTCTGCACCTCTGTATTTTTACACGGGTATTAAGAGCAGAGTCTAAGTGCGAGGCACACAGTCACCTTGCAGAGGGGCTTACACTCTCCTCCCGCGTCTGTGGCAGATGCCCTCTGCCGTGTGGGTCTTCTGGTAGCCAGTCTGCTGTTCTCCTCAGCAGCAGTGCTCTCAGCATCTCCTGCTCAGCTCAGGCTCCAGTGTTTAGAAAACCAAGATGTGATTCCAGTGTTAAAGGAGCTTGAGGGTCACTCACAAAATGATGAGTATCATGACTTTCAGAGTAAATGTCTTAAAACTTTCGTGTCTAAGTTGGAGTTTTTCTTCAAAGTAATTAATTTTGGGGAGAGAAAACCTCCATACTAACTCCCTAAATCCCTTATTTTCTTCTAGGGCTCTTCCTGTCTGACTTTTTTTTTCATTTTTATGTTTATTAATTTGGTTAATACTTAGATTTTTCTCTCTCAGGTATTTCTAGATTTTGTTTTCTTTTTTTTTTTTTTTTTGGTACCAGGAATTGAACTCAAGACCCTGTGCTTGCCAGGCAGGTGCTTATGCTGCTAACACGCAGGTCTGCACTCTGAACTGTAACAGGCACTGAAATGAGTAAGTTATGTCCAGCCTGGACTAAGAGCACATGTCCTTTGTATATTTTTTAAGCAAGAGTGAATGAAGGAATGAAAAATACACTACTAGCCATCTTAACCGCCTAAACCAGAACTTTGACAGGTTTGTTTTTTTTTTCTGTCCTCATGAAGCTCGATTATTTGAAGAACTACTTTCCAAAAGAGGTGATTGAAATGCTGGAGCCAGTTAGATGGTTACGTTTCTAGAACTGCATTTGCGCTCACCTCTGTGGCTGTTGATAATTTACTGTATGGTCACTAGATGGTGCTCTTCCACTTTAAAATACATTACTTTCTAGTGATGAGTGATGCAGGGTGATGCAGAGCTAGTAGACAATCACATTTTGCCTTCAGTTGGATCTGAGGCTCCCTGTCCCTCTACAGGTGCACAGGGATTTTAATGTGATTCTCCCACCTTGGCAGGTTTGCACACCTCTCAGTGCTTACTGTTAATTGTGTGTGTGTGTGAGAGAAAAAAATATATACATATTCTTTGGAAGCATTCTGTCATGCATATTGAGTCAAAACATGGCACAGTTAGAATTCTCATGTGGCTTGATCTTTTGTTTTGCATCTTTGGGCCAGTAAGAATGGGAAGACCTGGGAAGCCAGTGAGATGTGGATCGCAGGGTCCTCAGGGTAGGTACATTTTAGCAAGTGCTGCATGTGATGCTGAGACACAGCTGTGTTCCTCAAAACACTGGGTTCTCGGCACCCTGGTGATAGCAATGGTTTTCATTACAGATTACCGTCAGCATCAGCTTGTAGAAACGCAAGCCAAAGCTGAGGTTATCTAAAATTGAAAGCTTGAATGTGGACAGCTTTTCATTGAAATACTTCCTAGAGGGGGTTACAGGGCCATGGGAAGAATGAATCCTGGAAGTGGGGCAACAGTGAGCTAATCGTATGCATCATGCGTCGTATTAATTGTATGCTATGCAGAGAGGATGACCTTACCCTTGTGAGGACGCAGTCGGGAGCATGCAGTGTGAATCAGAAGGAGGCTTCTGACCCAGTGTGTGTGGTTGGACATCCCTTATGTTCTTCTTTGGGGTCCCTTGGCTTACAACATCTAATACTTGAACATCTCAGAAAGACTTGAGCAGCCCTAGGGCCTTTGATTCTCACAGCTTGGGTCCCTGTGACAGGGCACTCCTCCGAGGAGGGATTACAAAACAGGAAAAGGAGAAGCCCTGAGGCTAGGAACAGCCACCGGGAAGCACTCCAGGGAGGGGCCCCGGGCCGGAGGTGAAGGCACTGACTCAAATGAAGCACAGCTGTCAGAGGTCTCTCCAAAAGGCGGGCGCATTCCTGAACTCTGAGGCTTCCTGCTGTGCTGCTGTTAACTGTGATCTCACCACCCTGCTCCTAAGCCTGGGTAGCTGTAAGAAAATGGTTTCTCCCTCCTTTGTCCTCTTCCCTCCTGCTTGCCCTCTCTGCTCTCTCTCTCTTGCCCCTGGCTCTCTGCTTGTCCGTGTTCCTCTCTCGTTTCTTATTTGTCAGTTACCTAACTACCTTAAGAACTTGATGTGTGGCCAGGGGTGGCGGCACACACCTATAGTCCCAGCACTCTGGGAGACCGAGGCAGGAAAGTTGCAGTGTCTTAAAAAAAAACCTGAACGGTGGCTGGAGACAGAGCTCAGTGCAGAGGCCTTGGTACCACACACAGACAAATGTTGTGTTCATCATGGCATTGAGTTTTTACTTGGCCTGTGCGATGGGCGTATAGAGATCACAGTACTGGGGGAAATATGTGTAGTTTAGGTAAAATCCCTACCTGATGATTCTACATACTGACCTTAGATAATTGACACTTTAGAAGAATGAAAGGCCTCAGGCAGAGCTAATTGTGAAAGGGCCTCAGTAAACATTCGCTGGCATCGTCCCTGACCCGCACCACTCATATGTGGTACCACCAAAAGGCCAGTGTGGAGTAGCAATCAAGAAGGCTGAGATTCTCAGTATTCTCAGTGGTGTGGCAACCAGAAGACATTATCTTGGTCATTCTGCTTTACCGCTAATGCTGAGGGGCACAGAGCATGCCGTTTTCTCAAAACTGCCTTGGTCTGATCAGGCTCTAAGGGGATACAATACCCAAATTGCTGATGATCTGACAACCTAATTACAGAGCGAACTGAAGCGTCTCCCTCCGATGAGCCTCTGGCTTTGCCGCCTTCCTCCACGTGGAGGATCCCAGCTGTCTCGGCTGCATCACACCGGTGCATACAGCTTTGCCCAGGTCTCACGTCCTTGAGAGTCCTAGTGTCCTCTCTCCTTCCTGTCACTGGTGTTCCTGGTCTTTGTGTCTTGCTTTCCTGTTTCTTTTTCCACAATATTTATAATTCCATGTATTAAGTAATGTATTTCATTTATTTCTGTCTGCCTACACAAGGCTTTGAGCTGTGCGGCTTTCGTCTTCACCTACACATCCTTGGAGCAGGGCCGGTGTAATAGCTATTCAAAAAATATTTGTCCAGTGACTGAATGCTTTCCTATATGAAATTCAATAATAAGTGATAGATGTAGGATGCATTAGTCACTCAGTATGAATTCTGGATAATGTTAAACATTTCTAAATGGAAATTGTTTTCTCTCTTCCCTGACCAGTCAAAGATTTCTTACCCCTAAAATGTGGATCAGAGCTGGACGACACTGGGTTATAATGACTGTACATGGGTGACTTTTCTGGCACAGGTTACTGAGCTGCTACTTCATATCTTAGTTTCTGCTGTGGTGTGGAATAAATAAACCCATGTATTTAAACCATAGGGTTGGGGATGTAGTGTGGTGGTGGACTGCTTGCTTCCACACATGAAGCCCTGGCTTCAGTCTCTAGCAATGCAAATTAAAAGAAAAACATAGAAAATGGTCTGGAATTCAAGAGCTGGATAAATAAATTTATAGATAGCTCACTTATTTAAAAATAATTATTTGGTATATTTTGCTATGAATAAATGTGCTTATTTTCCAAAAATAATTAAATGGCTTAGTGAGTTTTCAAAAGGAAACAAACTACCAGTAAATGCACAATTTGAGTGTCTTCTATATGCTTTGTTTTACTACAGTGGTAGCATACCTATCGTGAAATAAACAGTTTATTATGGACTCCTCTGTGTGTGTGTGTGTGTGTGTAATACTGGGGCTTGAACCTTGGGCCTTTGCACTGAGCTATATCCCTAACCCTTTCTATTTATTATTATTGTTATTATTGTTTAAATTTTGAGACAGGGTCTCACTAAGTCACTAATTTTCCCTGGCTGGTCTTGAACTTGCAATCTGCCTGCCTCAGCCTTCCAAGTGGCTAGGATTACAGGCCTGCACCACCACATCCAGGGCGCTTTTCTCACATTGTAACATTCATTTTAAGCGAGAGAGCTGGGAAGTCTGAGTTTTACATGAGCCTTTGTTTCTGATTTCTTATAGATCCCCATATTAAGGTTTCTGGAAGGAAGGAAGATGTTAAGGAAGCCAAGGAAATGATCATGTCTGTCTTAGACACAAAGGTAAGTGAAGGTTAGACATGCACTGTCATCACCTTGTCTCTGCAAGGGCTGCTCCATGCTGTTAGTGAAGAACTATTTGGAGAAGGGAAGGCAGGAGCAAGTAATGGCGGGTCTTAAAATAAGCATGCGCGATTCTGCAGTAGGTGCAAGGCCCTGTTTAACATTTGAATAGCTTCTCTGATCCTGAGTAGTTGAGTGACATGTATATATACATGCATATACACAACCATGCCCATGTATGTGGACTCGTGTATGTATGCTTATATGTATTACCATCTTCCACAATAGACAGTGGTCCTGATTAGCATAGCATAAGTAATAAAGATTGTAGGACTTAGCACATTTGCCTTTATGATGCCAGCAGGAAGCCAGAATGATCTTAATCCCTCTGTTTAGTATGTGATGGCATGAAATCAGCTGCTTCCTGTTGTACAATTTTGTTCTCTTACCTCCTACTGCAAGTGAATGTACTAGAGACATAAGAGCAATGTCCAAATACCTGGGAACTTGTACCCATGTGTGAGAACTTACTGTCTTTAAACACATCTACATTGCATATTGTATTCCAGGCACTTTACTGAGCACTGTACGTTTCACAAATGTAGTACAGACAAATATACAATAGTTTGTTAAAACGCATAACTAACTCAGCATGGAAGTATTAAATAACTTGCTCCAGGTCCCAGAGCTGGTAAGGGGAGGAGATTCACATGGAAGCTGTCCAGTTCCTCAACTTTTTTTTCTTTTTTTTTTCCACCATCATTCATTGGAATGATGTCTGAGCCCTTCCGCCTCCTTTCCTCTGTTACTGTGTTCTTTCTTGTTGTCACTCGTTTTGAAAATAGTTTTAGGAATTATTTATCTTATCATTAAATGCTTTAGAATAGTCCAAAAAGCAGGAATACTTTCCTATATGTCCAAAGTTAAACTGAAATAAATTTAAAAATCAAGACAGTGAGTATAATTTGATAATCTAAGATTTCAGAAGGTTTAAAATCACCGATTTTTAATACTTTGCTGTACTTTGACATTTTAATTTTTACTTTAAGGACTGTGGAATTTCATCCCAGTCTTATAAATTATGAAGACTTTAGAAAACTAAATTTCTTAAAGTGAATTCATCAGTTTCAATATGACCAATGTTGTATTAATCATGTCTTGTACTTTAATACAGCCAATCTTCTAGTTTGTGTGGACTTTCACTTTGCCTCCAGAGGCACATGAGTGCTTTGACATTTGTTCCCTGTGCTTCTTCTGACCAGCAGCAATAACAGATCTGTGTTGCGAGGTTCCACCTACACCAACACAGTACACCAACAACACTGTACACCACGAACACCACAATTCACCAACATAGTACACCAACCCAATATACCAACATAGTACACCACCAAAATAGTACATCAACACAGTAAACGAACACAGTACGCCAACAACACAGTATACCAACAGCATGGTACACCAACACAGCACATGAACACAGTACACCAACAACACAGTATACCAGCAACACAGTACACCTCCAACACAGTACACCAGCAACACAGTACACCAATACCACAATTCACCAACCCAGTACACCAACATAGTACACCACCAGCGTAGTATTCCAACACAGTAAACCAACACAGTACACCAATAACACAGTGCACCAGCATGATACACCAACAGCACAATACACCTGCACAGTACACGAACACAGCACACCTCCAGCACAGTACACCAACAACACAGTCCACCAGCAACACCATCCACCAGCAACACCATCCACCAACAACACAGTCCACCAACAACACAGTCCACCAACAACACAGTCCACCAACGTAGTCCACCAGCACAGTAACAGATCTGTGTTGTGAGATTCCACATATACCAACACAGAAGAGGTGAGAGCAGTGCTTAGATACACTTTTTTGTTCACAGTTTGAGCTTTGTGCTTTTTTTTAGTTTTCTGTCTTGTTAGTTCCACAGTCCTATAACTTGCATATCTTTAGTTTTATAATCATGTTTTCATCCATTTTAGGGTTTTTGAGTTAAATATTTCATGAATAATGTCTTGAAGAAATAAATAACTTATTTGTAATTGTAGCTTATTGTACTTTAAGAGTAATTTCCAAAGCATTACTTTGGTGCAAGTATATCTGTGTCTTTCTTCTGACATATGTGTCTTCAAATGAAAATTTTTTTAGAAGCCAAAGAGAAATTGGTAGAAATTGAGCATTTTAGATTGATATTATCTTGTTAAGAAATCTGTGAAGTTTCCCATGGGATCACTTTGTTTTGTTTTGTTTTGTTTTTTGAGACAGGGTCTCACTATGCAGTTGAGGCTGGCCTTCAACTCACTGTGTAGCCCAGGCTGGTCTCGAACTTGCAGCAATCCTCCTGCCTCAGCCTCATGAGTGCTGGGGTTACAGGTGTGTGCCACCATGCCTGGGTTGTATCACATTTTTAAATACCGAAAAGCACTAAAGGCAAAGTACTTAGGGAGTTGTCCTTCCCTTTTTATGCATCAAGAAGTAATACATTATTTCCATGCAGAGCAATCGCGTCACGTTGAAGATGGATGTCTCACACACAGAGCACTCGCATGTAATTGGCAAAGGCGGCAACAATATCAAAAAGGTGATGGAAGAGACACGGTGCCACATCCACTTTCCAGATTCCAACAGGAATAACCAAGCAGAAAAGAGTAACCAGGCGAGTTGTCTTCCACATGGACTTCTGCACTGAAGTGCAGACTTAATTTTCAGAATACCTTTTTTGAGAGATGAGAGAAAAAGTATAATCATTTAGCTGACATGTAGTACAGATCGCACGGCTCCTGTGAGGTGCCTTAGGCCACCACTGACCAAGTGCAGCCATATGATTGCATGTTGCTAAGTGTCTGGCTTGTATAGTTTAAACAAAAGGGAGAACAATATCATGAACAAAGACTAATGGTAAGGAGGGCATGAAGACCTCACCAGGGATATGGGGACTGTGGAGCTTCAATGCAAGGTATGGTACAGATCAGCTGACAGAAATCACCCCAGGACCTCCTTAAAATGCAAATTCTGGCTGCACTGGGGCCTGAAACCTTTATTTTTAATGAGCTCCTGATTTGATTCTATTTGTCCCTGGACCACACTTTAAGTAGCAAAGGTGTAGATAACTAGAAAAGCAGATGTGAGTTTGATTAAAATAGACTAACTTAATACATATATATTTTATTTTTGCAGGTGTCTATAGCAGGACAACCAGCAGGAGTAGAATCTGCCCGAGTTAGAATTCGGGTAACTATTTCCTACTTTAATAATATAAATTGATATCCCATTTGTATTATAATGCTTTAACATATTATACTGTATCATTTTCTAGCCAGCACCTTTATTAACTAGGAAGTAGTGTCAAAGGTTGTTTTCACATTCATTCTGGCAACCACTATCTAAATTATTATTGTTGGTATTTTACTGTCAGCATTAAAAATAAGGTTCTAGGTTATTTACAAATTTCTTTCTATTGAACACATTTCACAGATGCTGGATTTCATCTGACTCAGTTTCTCTGATGATTTTTTAATGGTCAAATAGGAACTTTTGGAAAAATGCCACAGACAGTGTGAGGTACTCAAATTTTGCAAAAGGCTCTTGTTTAAAAAAAAAATTTACATGGTCTTTATAAACTTAGGTTTACCATGAAAACAATTAGCCCTATAAATCAACTTTCAGAAGGGAGCAAATAAATTATACGTATCTCTAAATGTATAACAGTTTAACGATCTGCCTTGTGTTCTTGTAATTTTGTTTTAGGAGCTGCTTCCTTTGGTGCTGATGTTTGAGTTGCCAATTGCTGGGATTCTTCAACCAGTTCCCGACCCTAATTCCCCCTCTATTCAGCACATATCCCAGACATACAACATCTCAGTGTCGTTCAAACAGCGTTCCCGCATGTACGGTGCTACTGTCATAGTGCGGGGGTCTCAGAGTAATACCAGTGCTGTGAAGGTAAATGACCTGACTCATTCCTCACATCCCACGTGTACAAGTCTTGGAAATTTCATTTTTAAGACATGTGAGACTAATCGTTTTATTTTGTAATTTTCATTTATGTTCTTTGGGTTTGTAGAAGATACTGTGTTTTTCCATAGCTATTAGAAGTGCACTAGACACGGGCAGTTGTGTTTTATAGGATTATTTCCCTCCCCGCTTTCCTGTTAGGAAGGAACTGCCATGCTGTTAGAGCACCTTGCCGGGAGCTTGGCATCAGCTATTCCTGTGAGCACCCAGCTAGACATCGCAGCTCAGCATCATCTCTTTATGATGGGGCGAAATGGGAGCAACATCAAGCATATCATGCAGAGAACAGGTGCTCAGATCCACTTTCCCGATCCCAGTAATCCACAGAAGAAATCCACTGTCTACCTCCAGGGCACCATTGAGTCTGTCTGTCTTGCAAGGCAATATCTCATGGTAAGCTTATTGAAATTAGTGCTGGAAATTTTTACGAAACTTTTTTTTGGATATATTGAGCATTGTGGCTCTCTTTGCACTATTTTAATTTAGACTAAACACTAAACACAGAAGCGGGTGCAGTGAACTAATTGACTGTGTCCTGTGGCATGGCAGACATACCATACCAATGTGTAATTTGCACGTAACAAAAAAGTTTTCCATTTAAACAGAAAAGTAAAAATACCAATTAAATTTTACTTCAAAGATGTCTTTTGGTGGCCTGAAATATTTGTATACTTCATACATTTCTGATTTAATTAAATAATTACAGTTAAAGCCGTAAGTTTGAGTACTACCTATTAAAAGAAACCCAGGAAGTTTACAGTTCAATGCTGCTTCTGAGTTATAATTTACAATATTTCTATCCTTCCTATGTTCATTTAAAGTCCCACAATGTAGGTTGATCTGTAGTAACAAAATAGATGGGCATATTCCTGGGCTTCCTAGAATACTTATTAAAAACACCGCTGTATTCTCTTGTTCAATGCGTGACCTTAAATGACATTTAAATCAGTCAGCAACCGGTGTGACCTTTGCTATTATTAACTTGCAGAATTCATTGTGGAGAAATTTTCAGAAAATCCAGATTTATATTGTTGATTCCATACTCACAGATGAAAACTTCTTGTAATCATGAAGGATTTTAACATGTTTTTAAGAACTTTATTTTTGGTGAATGTTTTCTTTTCGGGGCAAGTTATTTTATCAGGCTATTTCTAGCCTACTACCAGTCAATCAGTATATATATATATATATATATATATATATATATATATATTCTATCTATGAATTGTTAGAATTAATCTTCATGTTTTCATAAGTTTTTTAGATGTAATTTTTTTGTTGTTGTTTGTTTTTTTGGTACCGGGAGTTGAACTCCCCAGGAGGGGGTGCTGTGCCACTGAGCTATATCCCTAGCTCTTAGATGAAACTTTTGAGTAAAGTTTAAGTAAATGTCTTCCAGCATTCTGAGCAGTTATGGGTTCATATTCATACTGTGATCATACCTGTCAAAAGCACAAATGTGTAGTGAGACATATTACACAATATTGATAGCAAGGAGGGCTCCATTAAAAGGCTTTTCCTATATTCTGATCACCTTTTCACATAGTACCATCCCTAGAAAAATCATTTTTACCCACCAGTGAAATGGCACACACTTTCCTATGTTTAACATTAACTTCTCCTCGTAGCTGTGTAAGAACTCAAACAACCGGTGGCTGCTGTGTAGTATCCCATGAAAGAAAGCATGTTATGTGGTTCCAGAACTCCGTAGATTAGAGGCAGGAAAAAAGCATCCAAGAAAAAAGTACAAGCTAAACTGTGCAGTGCTGCCCAGAGGTAGGCAAAGGCAGGGACGGTAGCAAGAATTCCCTTCCAGGAGGAGGTATACTTGTGCTGCCTCAGAGGGAAAGAGGGACTGCGATGGGGGAGAAGCCTCTGATGAGCAGAGACGGGAACAGGATCCCTTGAAAAGGTGATAGAACTGCACTGCCCTGGAAGATGGGGCAGGATTAGGGGCGCACAAATCTGTGTGGACAAGCAAGGCCAAGCCCACGTGAGATCTTTTAAACATGCGCTTTAAATGCAAGTCTTTGAGCGAGAGCACAATACAGGTCCCCTTGATGTGGTTGAGAATCTCATTTCTACCATCACCAATAAAACTGAAGTCAAAGAAGGCAGGAGTTTTCCAAGATGGACAGTGAGTAAAAAAAAAATACAGAAACCAGAAACTTGTATATAATTTCTTCTTCAACAGTATTTCCACGTCAGCCCCTCAAACTATGCAAAGGTAGATAATGCAGCTTTAATACTTTGTTTTCTTAAGTCTGTAAAATATTGCATCATTTATAGTTTGTTCAATTAGCAGGTCTTGAAATGATTGAATCCTGTGTGTTCTATCGTGACATTTTCTAGGGTTGTCTTCCTCTTGTGTTGATGTTTGATATGAAGGAAGAAATTGAAGTAGATCCACAGTTCATTGCTCAGTTGATGGAACAGCTGGATGTCTTCATCAGTATTAAACCAAAGCCAAAACAGCCAAGCAAGGTTGGTTAAGAGTCTAGACCCAGGGAGTTATATCATGCACGTTCGATGCAGTTCTATTTTGTATATATGACGTATATACTTGCATGTGCATGGAGCTAATACTCTAGTATATAATACCATTATACATTTAATTATATCACTATACATTTGAAACAGCATTCGTTAATGGTCATTTTGTTTATATATTTGTTGGTTTGGGAGTTTATCTTTTAGTAATTATTATTCTTTATAGATATATGCATGCAAAAGACAAGCCAAACTTTTTTCATTTAATTTGAAAACTAGTAGCCTTAAGCTTTTTGTTGTTGTTACCAGAGTGTTGATCAAGTTAATATATGTCTTATGTGTGTATGTGTGTGTGTGTGTGTGTGTGTATGTGTGTGTGTGTGTGTGTGTGTGTACACATTTAGTGCAATCAAAACTATGCTTAAAGTTCTTACTGTATCCTAACCACTATGGTGACCTTAAGATTTAAAGAACAGTAGCCCCTTCTTTTTCAGAAAGACTTCAGTGCCTTCTTTGAACCTCTATCCTGAGATGTTACAAAATTTCAGTAATTACATGTACAGGAAAAGAAATTAGTGGTATAAATCTGGTATTAAGTGCTAGTGAGAATATGAGGGAAAGGGATGTTCCCAAACTAATACTGTAAAAACCAGCATAGCCACTTTGAGGAGCAACTTGGGACCTTCTGATTACACTGAGAATACTGATGCCCTTTTCGCAGCCATTCTGCTTCTGGTTATGCACGCTGAAGACACCTTCGCACCAGGAGTGAGACAGCAAGAATAGGGCTGAGTGGAAAAATCAAACTGCATGACAGCATCTACTAAGTAGCATTTGTGTATATACATAGAAAACACTGTCTGGCAGGGTGCACACGAAATCCAAGGAGGTGGGAAAGTGGGCTTCGGAAATGCACAAGGGGGATGCTCAATTCCTCTGCAAAACTCAAAACCTAAAGATCAACCCTTATTCCAGGTGCTCAATACATAGATGCTGTATTAACTTTATTTTTCCATGTTTGAAAAAAAAACAAGGTAAAAGAATTTATAAAATGTCGCTGTATTAAGTTTATGGAAATTTTAGGAGAAAAAAAAATTCTGAAACAAGTTGAAATCTCTAATGTACTATGGCAGCTAAAACACCAAGCAGTTGTGGCTTCCACTTTGTAAATGTCTCACTACACCTGTTCTCTATCTTATATAATGGGCTTAGTTGTAGTATGTTTTATACATTATATTATATATGTGAAGATATTTTCTATGCACATGAAGAAAAAACAAATGTTCTAGAAAAGAAAACTGCAAAGTAAAATGGCCCCGATTCTATGAACTTGATACAGTGAGTTTAAAGTTTGAGAAGAGGATGTATCATGGAGCTTTACACTTGGCTGATCTGTAGACACCAGGATGAAATGATGAAGGCAGAGGAGATATTTGAGCTCTTCTCCATATAAAAGTACCCAAGGCCAAGAAAATTCTAATTCAGTAAGGAATAGAACATGTCAAGGACAAATTTTAGATGAGAACTCCAAAGCCACACAACATCCCTGGGCCACTCATTGTGCCTCGCTGGCCTGATTCTGGCTACCCTTTAACTGGTTTCTCAACACAATTTTCTTTACTGTCCATTGGAAGCATATCCCCTTGAGTCCCTGTTTTCAGTTTACCTGTATGAGTGAATTGAAGGGATAAAAGATTTATTTGGATTTTTTTTTTTACCATAAGCTTTGCTTTAGCTGTGCCATCAGTGAAAAATAGTGGTGCCTTAAGGTTTATTAGTTAGCTAGTAGACCATAAATGCCAAACGTAAGTGACTATTACTGTGTCATCTGTATAGTGGTAACAAGTTTGATTTGTGAGGTGCTGGGTGGGGGTTAAATTAGAGACAAGAGCTGTGGAGAGAGACCTGAGTCCTGGTCCTGTCTTGCCTCCCTACAGGTGTGTCATAACCTTGATTAATTCTCTTAGCTTCCTGAATATGAACAGTGACTCCCATTCCAGAAGTTTTGGGTGAGAAATGGGACATTCAGGCAGTGTTTATCCTGGTCCATGGAACACGAGACACATGTTATAAGTGGTGACTAACATTTTGCAGTCTTACCAGAAGGGGCAAATTTAAGAAATGAGTGGTAGAATTTGCAGTTTATTTTAAAGCAGCACTAATACATCCCCGAGTGGCATTCTCATTAGCGCTGTCATTTCCCACCCACCCCCGTTCATTGTAGACTACTTGCATGTCACTTTTTTTTTCTCATTATGTGTTTTCATAGTCTGTGATTGTGAAAAGTGTTGAGCGAAATGCCTTAAATATGTATGAAGCAAGGAAATGTCTCCTCGGACTTGAAAGCAGTGGGGTTACCATAGCAACCAGTCCATCCCCAGCATCATGCCCTGCTGGCCTGGCATGTCCCAGCCTGGATATCTTAGCTTCTGCAGGCCTCGGACTCACTGGACTAGGTATAAAATTTATTATTACAGTGCTTCTCAGTCACTGGGGAAATGCTTATCTGGTCCCCTGTCACCTTTCTTTCTACCATTTGGGTCTCCATTTAAATGCTATTTTTTTTTCTTTTTACTTCTTCTTCAAACCCTTAAGATCAGGTAAAAAACAACAGAATTTGAATCTATTCTTTTTTTTTCCTTTCATTAAGCTCTGTGAATTTTGGTTTCCCAGATTCTTCCTTCCTTGGCATAAATAATCAAGGTCTGACTATTTTATTTTCATTGGCTATGTTTGTTCTCCTAAATTAAGAATGCCATTGAGGTTCAAGTGAGCAGGCTGACTATAATTTATGTGTTTGTTCTCTCTTGCATTTGCAATATTGCCATCAGTCTCTAGAGATAAAGATTATCCAGTTTGCTTTTGAAAAGTAATTGCAAATCTGTAGGAGGGGTGGGAAGCAAGAGAAGGGAAAACAATCGAAATGCCAACCCCAGCGTTTAGGCCTGCCAAGCCCAGAACAAAGGAAGCTGGCCTGCAGCCGCCACGGAAAGCAAGTGAACCTGTGTTCATATCTAAAGCAAGGAACAGAAAAATGAAGGAACGGTTTCATCTCAGGGTTTTAATTTGTTAAGAAAGTGGTGTGAGTCGCTATTAGTCACAGGGATGTCTGCAACCTCATCTGTGGTCTGCCTCTTCACAGGCTGGAGTTAGCGGCTCCCTTACGGCTAGGCCAGGCTCACCACTTTCTTGTGCATTTTTCAGCTACCTTTATGTAAAAAGCTCCTGCAGTGGTCCAGGCCAATCGTTCTTCCTCCTTCAGTGCTGATGTGAGACATGAAACATACTCAGAGCGCTGTTTAAAACTTATTTTTTCTAATACCTGGTTTCGCTCTTAAAAATACAATATGATTATAGAAAGATTAAGACTCCAAATAGCTGGTCCTGCACACTTCCAATCAAGAAGGATTTATTTCTTGGTCCCTAATCTAGCAGAGATAGCCCTTCTACAGGGACCGGAAGAGAGTCATCATAGGGTACCGCTGCATATGAGCCAGGAGATGCCAGTCAGGTAGTGTAGCACAAGTCTGTTTTCATGACTTTACCTGTCCTGTAATACTGAATATTTTATGTGTATTTCTGGAGACATGTATATACATGCATGTTTTATTTTAGGACATATTTTTTTTTTATTTTAAAGACAAAAGAATGGAGACATATGAACCAGAAAAGCCATAAACAATACAGAAAATACAAAGTTATACAGAATATAGTAGGGAATTAGAACTGGATGTTGTATTACATAGTTATCTTCACATTAGTTAACACAAAAACATTAAAGGAAATACCAAATTATAGATAAGATAGTAGGGAATTT